>PVIW01006372.1:0-88153 GCA_004026585.1 Noctilio leporinus | reverse complement strand
TGCAAGGGCTGCTGCCCGCGAGGCATGACTGCAAGGACTTAGGACGTCCCCTGCAGAGACAGGCCTGTTCCTGTATCAGAGAAACCCCAGTTCCTCTCACAGAAGCAATAAAGAATTACAGATCAAGGAGCCTATTAGTGTGCATGTAAAATTTATTAATAAATGGGAGAGCAAAAACAAGGGTGGCCAAAGGCCGGGGTGGCAGGCTCGCCCTAGTGTGGCCAGAGGGCCCGGGGGCCAGAGGGCCAAGGGCACCCAGAAAATAAGTCCTTTGTTCTGAGGACTTAGATAGTTGGCAGGATGGGGGAAGGTGAAGAAGTTACATTTTGACTGACAGGTAAAGGTGGTGCCAGCTTGCCAGGACTGGTGTGTGAATACCCTAACATAAAGCACCATGAGCCCTTTCCCACCTTTCAGGCCTTGAGATGTAAACAGTTTCAAAGGCTTTCCTTCCCGGATAGCAGGAAGGACATGGAATTTCAAGGACTGCCCTCCTCTTGTGCTAACTAGTGTTTCCTGTGATGTGGGAACCCCTGGCAATATTATCAGAGCAGGCCCAGGACCGCTGGGTGAGCAGGTGAGACACGTCTCCCTCTGCTTCCAGCCTCCTCTATTCAGTTCTTTTTAGGTCTCAATGGTGAGGGCCCTGCCTTTGTTTCCCCTCTGCTACTTATTCTACTGTAACATTTCTGCCTTAGCTCAGGATGAGAAAATGTTAGGGTTTCTAGATCTGGGTCGGTATCCTTTGAGGGCTGCATATTTTCCAGGGCTGCAGGTATTGAGGTTATAACAGCGAGATTTGGGTCTAACAAGTGGAATGCATAGCAGTGTGTTGTACTCACAGGAAACACGTTTCCCCCTAATTATTGAGTGTCATGTGCCAGATGAGGGGTAGAAAATGGAATGGGATATATAGTCAATGCATCATGTTCATGTCGCTCTAGTTTGATGCTTTCTGAATGTATTTGGTGCTGAGAAAAACTGCACAGGTATTGTTCTTATAGAGGTTTTACAATAGGGACTAGGATCGCTCTTGAAATATGTGGGATGCCAGAAAATTTCCCTTTGTTCTCCACAGATACGCACTGTGTGCGTGGCTCTCCGGGGCATATAAAAGACATGTCAAAACTTTGTGCAAAATTTCTTTCCTTTTTTTTTTTTTTTCTTTTTCACCTACAACAGGAGAGTTTTGGGGGAAACTAGCTTTGTTGGTGACCCAGGGAACAGAGGTAGTTTACTTTTCTAAAAACAGGATGTGGCCCGACATCATTTCATTTTCCATAGTTACTTTGGAGAAGCCACTTTACTGTAGAGCCGTGATACCATTTGCAGATCTCCTGATCCCTTACCAGGCATCTTCACACCTGTTTTGAGCCCCAGAATGAATTTGAAAGACTAGAGTTATCATCCTACTTTTGAATAAGGCAAAAGTGCGGCTCCGAGATTTTAAAGAAATTGCCAGCGACTGGCAAAGCAGACAGCAAATAGAAATCTTAGTCTAAATCGCATTCTTTTCTCCTAATAGCAGCTTCTGACGCTCACGACGAATGGAGAATAAAACCCCAAATTTGGAGCAAGAGGTTTGGATAGAATGTGTCAGCCTCTTGCTCATGCTGGCATTTGGATGCCAAGACAGATCAGGCAGGCACTCGGGTGGTTTGACTTAAGTAGTGGTTCTCATGGTGTGGTCCCTGGACCAACAGCCACATCACCATTGCTGGGGAGCTTGTTAGAAATGCATATTCTCAGGCCCCAACCCAGACCTGCTGGATCAGAAACTCTGGGAAGGAGCCCAGAATCTGTGTTGTAAACCAGTCCTGCAGGCGATCCTGATGCTTCTTATGCATAAGACCTGGTTCTGGGAATCCAGGTCTGTTATTAGCAAGCCACAGAGTGACTGCTGGTGTCAGGGACTGCCTGACCCCCAGTAAACTTCTTCCCCTGCAGTAACTGCTGATACCAGTGAAGGCCTTTGTCCTTCAAGGATATCAGCCTGCTGGCCGGGCTGTGTCCTTCAGAGATACTTTGGTATGCTAGCAAGAACTTAGTAACTTCTTTGTTTTAGTAAGCCTCTCTGTTCTCAGAGCCAACCCCCTGAAAGCCATTAACAAAGAGTCTCTTCAACCCTTCCTTCATTACCTCCTCTAAAAACCTCTGCCTTTCTTTCTTTCTTTCTTTCTTTTTTATTTTTGAGACTTTATTCATTATTATTAGAGAGAAGGGCAGGGAAGGAGGAAGAAAGGGAGAGAAACATCCATGCATGGTTGCCTTTCACCTGCCTCCAGTTATGAACCTGGCTGGAGACCTGGCTTGCAACCTGGGTGTGTGCTCTGGCTGGGAATCGAACCAGCAACCTTTGGGTTCACAGGCCTGCGCCTATCCACTGAGCACCAGCCAAGGCTCTTTTGTTAGCTACTGAAACCTTCCTGCCTTCCTGGTCTCAGCCCTCAGCAGGCCAAATAAACCTTTCAGACTCATGACCTTGTTCCCTTGTCATTTCTCCTCTCACTCTCGCCTGCTGCTGTTTGAGAAACACTGACTTAAAGGTACAGTTTCACAAAGTTCCTCTCTTATCCCCTTAGCTCACAATTCAGCCTTTACTTTTAAAGCCTTTTCTGATACATACCCAACATTTATCTATAACAGAAAGGTTTCACCTATAACAGTGAGAGAGAAAGACACAAATGCACAAAGAGCTCAGAAGGGTGAGGAAAGTGAAGGGAAAAATTACTGGCTGAGGGTATCAGGTTACTCTGGATGGCTGTTGGAACCTCAGGTCTTGGGATATCAGAGTTGAGAAAACAAGAAAGAAAATGAAAAAGGGGCTGAATTTCCATTTTCATTTATTTATTTTAAGTGTTTTATTCTGTTACAGTTGTCCCAGTTTTCCCCCTTTGCTCTCCTCCACCCAGCCCAGCCCTGCTCCCCACAGTCTATCCCCACCCTGTTGTCCATGTCCATGGGCCATTCGTACATGTTCCTTAACTGTTTTTCTAAATGTACACTTTCCAATTGTGTTGAAGGCTAGTTCTGTCACAATCAGGTACTTCTCCTGAAATGCTCTTGTCATTTTTAAGTGATCATTTCAGCCCCTTGTTTCAACTAATCAACTAATACCATCTACTGAGGTTAAAAACAAAGGCAAACACAGTAAGTGACTCTCAGTAGAAATCATCTTTACCAAGACAGGGGACATCCCTACTTTAAGTCTGGAAAGGACCTGGGAAATGCGGAAGTCATATGTGTCTGTCCAATGGAATGTGTGTGGTCAAGGTCTTAGGAAGCCCACAAATGTCGCCCTTAGGAGATTCTGTGGGCCTGGAGGAACTGGTAACTGGGTACAAAGTAATGGCAAGAGTTGATTGTTCCTCAGGAAGCCCACCTTGCACCGATAGACCCTCCTTCCTGGTTATTTTCCAGTCCTTCATTTCTTTCATGAGTATTTGTCTCACAGTTTAATAGAAATTACAAAGAAGCTTTTTATGTTCAGGTAGATAAAAGAAATGCTTCCAAATAGCAGTGGAAGCCCCTTTCCTGAGCACATTTGGGCCAGGGTAGGAGACTCACTTCCATGGAACTTGTCACGATGCCAGGAAGGAGCCCTAGTCTTGAATCTTAGGAAGAAGAATGGCATCTACTTTGCCAGACCTTTTGAATCTCTAATGCTAAATGGAGACACTTAACAAAGGTAAATTTTACCTGTTAGTATGACATTTTCATTTTATATGTCCAAGAGAAAACTGTATAAGCCCCTGCTATATAATAAAGGTTATTCATTTCTTGCAGATATGTGCACAAAGATTTGGAGGATAATTGTCCCCAGGTCAATTATGCCCTCAGTTTCAGAAACAGGTGTCATTCTTTCTAAAGCAGGAAAGCTGAACTCAAGATAGTGTCATTTGGGACTTTCCTGACCTTTTAGATCTTGGCCACATGTATGTATTTGTGATCCTGCATCTCACACAAAGCCCTCCAGTGTCAGCCCATCTTTTCAGATCCATTGTCTGGTGCTTCTCTGAAAGCCATTTTTCTATAGGCCATACTTATTTTAACAATTTTCTTGAGATATTGATAAAAAAAATGATGTATACTTAAGGTGTACAGTTGATGTTTTGATATAAATGCACATTGTGAAATGGTCCCCATAATCAAGCTAGTTACCATCTCCATTACTGCTACATAATTATCATTGGTGTGTCTGTGTGAAGAAGATTTAAGAGCTACCCTCCTAGAAAATGACAAGTACACGAAACAGTATTGTTATCTCTCACCACCTTTGCTGTACATGACATCTCTAGAACAAGACAAGTTGTCAAACCCAATCACTTTTTAAAAATGATTTCAATATTGGCCCTGGGAGAAAAACAAACAGATTTAATTGAGCAACAACAATAAACCATCTGCTCCTTTGAATCTCATTCCAGTCACCTATGACATTACCTAGGACTTCCACCATCCACTCTCCTCCTCGTCCTTTCTTTTTCCTCCTGGACCCACTATTTGTTTTCCAACCCTACTCTACCATCCTTGATGGTGTAAGCATCCTTCTAAGTAATGTCTCCAGTCTCCAGGGCTCCCGCTTCCTACTGCCTTTATAGGGTGGATAGGCAGCAACTGACACAGCCCCCCACCCTGGGGGTCACTAGGGGCCAAGCTCCTAAAATTACATGAGGTATTTGCTTATTTATTTATTTGTCTTGAAGCTGTCCTGTCCCCTGGTTGGTTGATATTGAGGATATGTTCCCTCAGTCAGTGAGACTCGGCAAAATCAGTCAGAAAATCAACTCCTGCACCCAACAGTGGGCCACATTGCTCTACGGCCTCACAGGCAACTGGACTGTGCTGTGAATCACATGGCAGGGGACAGGGGGTGCCACAGGTGTTCGATCCAGGTTTTCCGAGTCTGTTCCAGCCAGAATCACCTCATCGCTTCTTTAGGGAAAGGGGTTGAGAGTTGTTTGTCATCACTTTCATGACAGCAGATCTCTGAAAATTATTTAGCTCCTTAGTTTGGTTTTTACAGCCTGTGATCATAAAGGTTGTCACCAAAACCAGCTGCAGGACAGCAATTAGCATGGAATTGTGGAGACCACAGAACGGAGGAGGAAACGGGCTTAGAGCTCCCTGTGGGGAGGTGGTGTCCAATCTGTCAAAGTAGCCTGAAGTCTTATGCAAGTTCCTAATTGAACACTTGTAGGGACCAGACATAAATTACATATTTTAGTTCTCCCTCTATAAGGTATGTGATCTTGTCTCTTGGTGGATGGTTAAATCTGAGGCAGAAAGAGAATAAATTGCTCGCCTGACATGGTGGGGCTGAGACTCCCGTGCAGCAACACTTAAGCCCTAATGTGATGATTTGCACCATCCTACCCTCCTGCTGCATTGGATGCTGCTCCTACCCCAAGCTTCCCTCCTGGACTCCCAGACCCCCAAGGTCATTGAGAAATGATCTACATCACACCCGTCTTTCTGTTTCTCACTTTGCTTCATTTGATCGATATATAGTTGGTGCTTAATATTTGATTGTAAAATGAACGAATAGATATGTCTTCGTAAAACAGTTCGGCATCAGGTCCTGATATTTGCAGGAGACTTGTTCACAAATTGAAACAAAGCAAAATCTCTTTCCTCCTTGGTCAGTCATGTTTTAACAGGTACAATGAAAGGAGAACGATTTAATTCAGGGAGAGGTAAGAGTATGCTTTGGTTTGCGAGGAGGATGTCATAGCTGAATGACGGGCTCATGTGCTGAGCCCTCCCTGCGTATCCTGCCTGACAGTGACCTTGTCCTGGGCAGAGGGCCTATCCCTGTGCCTTGGCTTCCAGCTTCACCTGCCAACTTGTTTTGTCCTATGGCATGCGGGTGCAAGCGACTGACAGTTCCAAATCTAGAGCCTACAAGACCTCATGCATTTCTCCTTGCCCTCTTGCACCCAAGTGTCAGCATAAGGAGAGCTTTCCTCAGCCTGGAAACCAAATGAGACATGTGAAGTAGATCTGGGTCAGCCAAGCCCACTCTACTTTGTCCAACTCCCTGTTCTGTGACCCATAACATCCAATTGTAGATATAGTGCAATAAAAATGTCTGTCAAAGCCATTGAGTGTGTGGCAATGTCTAATGGATACAGAAGATATTCTCATTGTTTTCAGAATTGAATGCCCGGGGCTGTAGGTCAGCAATATGTTATACTAACATAACAATTGCTCTGTCTCTCACCTTTTGATTCTTTAAATACACTTACACTTCAAAGATGGTCCAGGGCTCAGAAGCTAGGACATGGCCAAATGAACAATTATAGTCACTCCCCAATCTGTCAATCTGTCAAGAAGAGAAGTTTCTCCCATCTTTTCCCTGAGATTAGTTCTGTATTAGCAAATTGCACTTGGATGTTTTGTAAGAAAAATTTTAATATTGTCTGCAATCTACTTTAAAATGTGGTCTGTGTAGTATGTGTGGGCACGCATACATAAGCATGTGTTCATGTGTTGCTTTTCAGTCTATGCCTGGTACATGCTACTGGGCCTAGTTTTTTTTAGCATTTCAGAGCCCACATTTAGAAATTTAGACTCTTCTGGTGCCCTTCCGCTGTCTTTATCTCTAACAAACTCCAGATGGTTTGCTAATTAGTATAATGTAAAGAATGATTTTAATCATTGACTTGAGTGGTTTCAACATCTGTGGATTGGCTAGAAATAATGTCTACATTTCAGCCTTTGCAGAACGTGGATAAGAGATCCCGAGAAGCCAGCATCCTGCACCCTTTAGAATGGTGTCTCAGTTCTGTGATTAGCTCTGGTTCTTGTATGTAGCCACTTTTAAGGGAGTCTGAATAGTGTCATGTTGGTCTTACATAGATATTGGTAGCACTGTTTTCTGGAATGCCTGAAAAGATGAAGTTATACTTGCTTTTCCATGATTGTGGTGTGTAGCTCAGAATACTATCTATGACTTATAACATGCCACTTTGTGATGAGGTGCCAGAGGAAAAGACCTAGAGACCTTTTTCTATCTCTAACTGTTGGCGGTTACCAATAGCTACCAAAATGGTCTAATAATTGAGTATAACCAAATCGCCTTCAATCAGCTTATAAATATTTTTTGAAGAGATTGAGTTATAAGCCAATTATAAGTGAAATGAATAAACTAATAGGTGGCATAGTTCTTCAGCACACATAAAAATATTGCTAGAGGTCATGTGAAAGATAAAGCCAGAAACTAGTTAAAGCCATAAAGGCAGAATTTTATTTGATAACAATTACTGCAATAGGGGAGAGAACTCAGCGTCACCTGAACTTAATTCCACTGAAACATTCCCACTGGTACCACCCTGGAGCTGGCTCAGATCGTAAAGTTACCTACATAGCTAACGCCAACCATAGCACATGACTTATAGCTAGAATTCTTTTTTTTTTCTTTTCCCCTTAGAATATAATGTAGCATAAAGTGTACATATTTGGACACTTTGGGTTAAAAGTAAACAGATTCCTTTAGTATCTCATAAACTATTTATCATGAGGAATAAACTTATTAATTGATCTGTTCTTTCCCCAAGTAAATGAAAATGCAGATAAACTCGGGCGTTTTACATCACTTATTTCTCATTTCAATTTTGAAATACTCCATGTATGAAACAATGATTTAAATTATACCTATTCAATGGCTTTAATAGTATCTATAGATAGATAAAAATGCCCTGGCTGGTGGCACACTGGGTAAGGTGCCAGCCCGCAAACCCAAAGGTCGCAGGTTCAATTCCCCAGCCAGGGGACATAACCAGGTGGCAAGCCAGGTCTCTAGCCAGGTCCATGGCCGGAGGCAGGTGAAAGGCAACCATACATCAATGTTTCTCTCCCTCTCTGCTTCTCTCCTTTCCTCTCTCTCTCTGGAAATAATAAATAAAACAATCTTTAAAAAAATGATAGCTACTTCGACATTATTTTTTTTTTGTATTTATCCTGAGCCAACTTTCTCCAGTTTTAGCCTTTATTTTTAGTGCAACTTTTTCATCATAATAATACTTTTATGTGAGCTTTATAACTGTGAGTTTTTCTCCTTCAACATCTCTGTCAGTATTTAAGACAGGGTCCCACAGCCTTAGCCAGATTCAAAGTGAACTGTATATTCATGTTAATCATGTCAGCTTTCTGAGGCCTAAATATGAAAGTCAGATTGAGTTGCATGCTACCTAGATCAATATAGAATATCAGGGAGTGGGATATTTGGAGAGAAAAATAAGATACTTAGTGAGATGATGCTTAAGAGAAGCTGGATCTTCTGTTTTGAATTTCAGGTTCCCACAAGTTAGCAAGTACTATAATTCAAATCTGATTCTTTTTTGAAAAGTGAAATGTTATGAACTCCCCTCTGTAGCATGCACCACATTCAGAGCTCTTTTTGTATTGATCTCTGTTCACATGGTTGCTTCATAGGCAGCCAAACATATTCGGATGCAAATAATCCCTTCCAGTCCCTTGCTATAGTCTTCTGAATTGCCTGCTGGAAGGTGAAATCTTTGAATCAATTTAGAAGAAGGAGTAGATGAAAAAAAGGAGGAGAGAGAACTATGATTGCTTTGTGACTTGGTTCTTTTGCGGTGGGAAAAGAGACATAATTTTACTCTGGCCACTGCTTCCTGGAAGCATGGAATGCAGTTCAGACCATCTTTGGGGCATCTGCCTTATTCTTTTACAGCAAATATGCTTCTTGGTTTACCCTTCTTGGTGTGGTAACGTTGTTAGTGAACGTTGAATCGTGAGCTTATTTCACTGTCTTCTCTCATCTTTGCCTCAGTTCTATTGCCTTCCTGAGTGTTGCCCTGGATATCAGAGGAGAGAGTGGGAACAAGTTACAAAGACCACACACTCTCTGCCCCCATGAAGATGCTTAACCAGGAATCCATTTTAAGGAGAAGAGCATGGCAGGAGGAGCTGAGAGACTGAAATAGTTTAATTCAAACGATGCATGGACAATACCTAAAATTACTGCATAAATTATTTAAATTATAAATGAGATATGTTTAAGGCAAATGACACACACAATACATTTGTGTGTGTATGTATGTATATGTATTCCATTTGCCAGGAAACAGGTATAGCTTGGGTAGAGATCAGATTAATTATAAAATAAAAAATAAAGACATTCCATTTCTCTACCCACTCCATTTCTTATGTAAAATTTGCAACCCAGCTGCATTTTCTGTCTTGGATTGTTCTACCATTATCTTCAAATGCCTTTAATTATATTCCCCTCCTACACTGAAATCTCACTAACAGTTTATAATTTCTAGAAAAATCAAATGTACACAGTGTTTGCTCATTAATTAATTTCTGAATGAATTAGCACTTAAGATTAATTCACTCGATTTCTTCAACATGGGAGAACTGAGTTTCAATTGCAATTTTATTGTCACATGGAGCAAGCATGGCAGAAATACCTCTATGCATTCCCTGTTATATAATGACTAATGAAAGCCTTTGGAGGGAAGGAAAATCTCTACTCCTCTACATGACTCCACTATTACAGAAAGGAGCATTGTCCCAAGGTGAAGAATGTGTCCTCAGTGCCTTGGAAATGGGAACAACTCACAGAAAATAAAACACACAAGCCCAGTAGTCAGAGAACCTTGATTTCACTCAGACAGGCTCTTGGAGTCCTGAGGGTGAGCAACCATGTGGAATTTCCAATTTTTAATTTTTAAAAATTTAGGTATAATTGATAAATAACATTATATTAGTTTCAGGTACAACCTGATGATTTGATATTTGTATATATGAGAAATAATCACCACCATAAGTGTAGTTAACATCTGTCACCACTCAGTTCAAAGGATTTTTTTCTTATGATGAGGACTTTTTAAGATTTATTCTCCTACCAACTTTTAAATATGTGATACAATATTACTAATTATAGTTACCATGTTGTACACTATATCCCCATGATTTGTTTTATAACTGAAACGTTGTACCTTTTGACCACATTTACCCAGTTATCCCACCCCCACCCCCCACCACTGATAACCACCAATGTGTTCTGTGTTTTTTTGTTTTAGATGCCACATATAAGTATATAAATGACATAATATCAGCATTTGTCTTTCTCTGTCTGGCTTTTTTCAGTTAGCGTAATACCCTCTAGGGCCATCCATGTTGTCACAAATGGCAAGATATTTTTCGTTAAAAAATTTTTTTATTGACTGATTTTTTTAGAGAGAAAAAGAGAGGGGAGTGGGGTGGAGAAAGTGAGCGAGAGCGAGAGAGAGAGCGATTGAGAGAGAGATTGAGATTTGTTGTTCTACTTAGTTATGTGTTCATTGGTTGATTCTTGCATGTGCCCTGACTGGGATTGACCCTGCAACCTTGGTGTCTCAGGCGATGCTCTAACCACCTGAACTACCTGGTCAGAGCAAGATTTCCTCCTTGTTGATGGCCGAAAAACATTTGGAGATTTTATCTTCAATAAAGAAACTGCAATGGCATCCAGCAGTACACCAAGCACTTACATTGGCTGCAGGCCTGTGAATGAATTAGGCTCTCAAGCTCGGCTGTCTTTAAATGAAACACCTGTCAAGGAAATGCTGACAAGAAATGTAATTACATTCCTCTCCCGTTACACAATTACCAGAGGGGAAATCGAGTTTTAGTAAGAACCTGATGGTTGTAAGTTTTATTGTTTATTAAACATGCAATCAATCATCAGAAATTTTCATAAAAAGAATCCAAGAATATGTCAGGAAATTTTATTAATTGAAATTAATCTTGATATGTCTTTGCAAGAGATTTGAGAGCAGGGATTGTATTTTATTATGGCAGGTAATGTGTGATTTGTATGCAGGAGCCTAAATTGGCTGAGCTCTTAAAACAGGTCCCTTTCTTCCCATAGGAAACTAAAGATCCTTGGACAGTTTTCAAAGAAAATGGACCTTCTACCAAGATACTATACTATAGCTGATTGCTGTAACTCTTGAGTGCTCACCTATTTAACAATTAGATTCTAATTTGTTCCCCTATAAATCACTTTTCATCATTATGAATGAAAGTCCATACTTTATTCAGATTTCCTATTTAAAAAAAATTTTAAAGATTTTATTTATTATTTTTCAGAGAGAGGGGAAGGAAGAGAGGCAGAGAGGGAGAGAAACATCAATATATGGTTGGTTGCCTTTCACCTGCCTCCAGCTATGGACCTGGCGGGAGACCTGGCTTGCAACCTGGTTATATGCTGTGACTGGGAATCGAACCAACGACCTTTGGGTTCTCAGGCCGGCACCTTATCCACTGTGCCACCAGCCAGGGCTTATAAATCATTTTTAGGTAGACATGCTGAATAGGGAAGACTAATAATCCTTTTCAAATATCTATCAGGACTCTACTACCTGATAGTAGGCCTGTAGATAGTTGATGTCACTACATTATCAAGGACAGCACCATTGAGAGAAAAAACTAGGTATTTAGAGCAGAAGTGCTGATCAACTATAAGCTATTGGATTTCACAACTCCAGTTGTCTACACCAAGGGGAAACTATGAACCTATTGAATTGCACTGTGTTAAACAAACCAGGAAGCTTCTTTAACATATCAATCTTGATAAAAATTTTACATGATCCACCAGAAATGAAGCCAAAGCTGTACCCAAAAAGTATGCTATTGCCAAAACTGTCAAAACAGTGAATTAATATTTTAAGTGTATCTCTGTGGCAAAGCATGGCTTATTTGAGGTGAAAGGGTGCATATCATCCTAAGAGGTCTGCCAAAGAAATAATTAATTTCTCTATTTGACAAACGTATTTTCAGGGTGCTGTTCCTTCTTTTAGAAACCTTTAATCAATTTTTGGAAAGAATTGTCTTTTAAGAGAGTATAAAAGAATTGCTCCATGTCATTGTAGATTTTGGAGTGTCAGAAACGTGGAAGACTAGTAATCCATGTGATCCCTGCATTTTAAATTAATTAATTAATTAATTACGTATTTTTAGAGAGAGGGGAAGGGAGGTAGGCAGAGAGGGAGAGAAACATCTATGTATGATTGCCTTTCACCTGCCTTCAGCTAAGGACCTGGCTGGAGACCTAGCTTGCAACCTGGTTATGTACCCTGACTGGGGAATTGAATCAGAGACCTTTGGGTTCACAGGCTGGCACCTTATCCACTGTGCCACCGGTCAGGGCCTTATTTTTATTTTTCACCTGTTAAAATCTTCACTTGAACTTGAGGATATGTTTATTGATGAGAGAGAGAGAGAGAGGTATCAATGTGAGAGAAACATCAGTCAGTTGCCTCCCATACATGCCCTAACCTGGGATCAAACCCACAACCTAGATATGCGCTCTGACTGGGAAATGAACCTGCAACTCTTTTTTTTTTTTTTTTTAAAGATTTTATTTCATCATTTTCAGAAAGAGGGGATGGGAGAGAGGCAGAGAGGGAGACAGACATCAGTGTATGGTTGCGTTTCACCTGCCTCCAGCCACAGACCTGACTGGAGACCTGGTTTGCAACCTGGTTATGTGCCCTGGCTGGGGAATCGAACCTGCGACCTTTGGGTTTGCAGGCCGGCACTTTAACCACTGTGCTACCAGCCAGGGCTCAACATTTTTTTTTTTTTTTAATTTTATTGTTGTTGTGTTACATCCATCCCTTTTTTGCTCCCCTCTGTCCCCCCACCCACCCACCCATTCCCCCCAAAGTCAATCCCACCTGTTGTCCATGTCCATGGTTCCTTTATACTAGGTTCTTGTCTAAGCTGCTCCCCATCTTTGCCTCTACCTCTTACGGGACAATAATGAACAAAACTAACAACAACCAAAACAGAACTAAGTATATGAATACAAGGAATAGGCCTTCAGTGGTCAGGGGAACGGGGTAGCGGGGAGGGAGGGGTAGAGGGCTCAACTTTTTGATGTATGGGACAGCACTCCAACCAATGGAGCAACCCAGCAAGGGCACTTATTTTTTAATTGGGTAGTTTGTCTTCCTGATATTGAGTTGTATAAGTTCTTTATATATTGTAGTTTGGACATTAACCCTTTGCCAGATGTATCATTAGCAATCATGATCTCCCATTCAGTGGGTTCCCTTTTCATTTTATTGAAGTTTCCTGTGCTAAGCAACAGCTTTTTAATTTGATAGAGTCCCATTTATTTGTTTTATCTTTTGTTTCCTTTGTATGAAAGGCTATATCAGAAAATATATTGCCAAGAGAAATGTTGGATATTTTACTGTCTTTGTCTTCTAGGATTTTTATGGTTTTGAATCTAACATTTAAGTCTTTAATCTATTTTGAGTTTATTCTAGTGTCTGGTGTAAAAAGGTGTTCTAGTTTCATTTTTTGCACATATCTATACAATTTTCTTTTTTAAATTTAATTTTATTGTTGTATTACATGTACAATTTTTCTTAACACCATTTATTGAATAGGCTGCCTTTATTTCATTGTATGTTCTTGCCTCTTTGTCAAATATTAATTAACTATGAAGTTATGTATTTACTTCTGGGTTCTCTATTCTGTTCCATTGACCTAGTTGTCTGTTTTTATGCCAGTACCATGTTGTTTTAATTACTATGGCCTTATAATATAGTTTGACACCAGGTAGCATGATTCTTTCAACTTCATTTTTCTTTCTCAAGATTACTATGGCTATTTGAGGTCTCATGGTTCTATATACAATTTTAGAATATTTATTCTAGTTTTGTGAAATATACCATTGGTATCTTGATAGGAATTGGGTATGGGCATTTAGTGATGTTAATTATTCCTATCCATCAACATGGTATGTGCTTCCACTTATTTATATCTTCTTCAATGTCTTTCTTCAGTGTCTCATAATTTTTTTTAGTATAAATCTTCTACATCCTTGGTTAAATTTATTCCTGGGTATTTTATTATTTTTTGATGCAGTTGTAAGTGGGATTGTTTGCTTAGTCTTCCTTTCTGCTAGTTCATTATTGGTATATAAAAATGCAACCACTATGTACACCTATGTTCATAGCAGCACTATTTACAATAGCCAAGTGCTGGAAACAGCCTAAGTGCCCATCAGTGATTGATTGGATCAAAAAACTGTGGTACATTTACACAATGGAATACTATATAGCAGAAAGAAAGAAGGAACTCATACCCTTTGCAACAACATGGATGGAACTGAAGAGTATTATGCTTAGTGAAATAAGCCAGTCAGTGAAGGACAAATGCCATATGATCTCACCCATTATAGGACAATAATGAACAAAACTAACAACAAGCAAAACAGAACCAAATATATAAATACAGTGAATAGGCCTTCAGTGGTCAGGGGAATGGGGTTGGAGGGAGGGGGGAGGCAGAGGCAAGGAATGGGAACAGTTTAGACAAGAACCTAGTATAAAGGAACCATGGACATGGACAACAGATGGGATTGACTTTGGGGGGAATGGGTGGGTAGGGAGGGGGACAGAGGGGAGCAAAAAGGGGATGGATGTAATACAACAACAATAAAATTTTTAAAAATGCAACTGATTTCTGGGTACTTATTTTTTATCCTGCTACTTCACTGAATTCACTTATCAGTTCTAATAGCTTTTTGGTGGAATCTGTAGGGCTTTCTACAGTACCGTGTCATCTGCAAATAATGACAGTTTTACTTCTTCATTTCCAATTTGGATGTCTTTTATTTCTTCTTCTTTTCTGATTGCTATGGCTAGGATTTTCTAGTACTATGTGGAATAAATGACTAAAGCAGACATCCCTGTTGCCTTATTCCTGATCTTAAGGGAAATGCTTTTAGTTTTTGCCCGTTAAGTATAATGTTGACTGTGTGTTTGTCATATATGGTTTTTATGATGTTGAGATATATTCCCTTGATTCCCACTTTGCTGAGAATTTTTCTGATAAGTGGGTGCTGGATTTTATCTAATGTTATTCTGTATCTATTGATATGATTGTGTAATTTTTATCTTTCATTTTGTGTATGTGGTGAATCACATTCATTGATTTGAGGATATTGTACCAATCTTGCATCCCTGGAATAAATTCCACTTGATCATGGTGTATGATTTTTTTAATGTAATGCTGGATCAGGTTTGCTAATATTTCATTGAAGATTTTAGCATCTAGGTTCATCAGGGATATTGGCTTAAAATTTTCTTTCTTTTTATTATATTTATCTGGTTTTAAAATTAGGATAATGCTGGCCTTGTAAAATAAGCTTAGAAGCCTTCCTTCTTCTTGAACTTTTTGAAATAGTCTGAGGTGTTAGTTCTTTGAATGTTTGGTATAATTCACCTGGGAAGCCATCTGGTCCAAGACTTTTGTTTGTTGGGTTTTTAAAATTTTTTATTACTGCTTCAATTTCATTAGTTGTAATCTGTCTATTCAGATTCTCTAATTATTCCTAATTGAATTTTAGAAGATTATATGTTTCTAGGAATTTATCCATTTCATCTAGATTGTCCAATTTGTTGGCATATAGTTGTTTGTAATATATTCTTACAGTCCTTTGTATTTCTGTGATGTCAGTTGTTACTTCTCTCTTTCACTTCTGATTTAATTTATTTGGGCCCTCTCTCTTTTGCTCTTGACGGGTCTGGTTAAAAATTTGTCAATCTTGTTTATCTTTCAAAGAACCATTTCTTGGTGTCATTGATCTTTTGTATTGTTTTTTTTTTTTTTTTTCTTCAGGCTATTTCATTTATTTTTGCTCTGATCTTTATTATTACCTTTCGTCTACTCACATTGGGGTTTATTTGTTATTTTTCTAGTTCCTTTAAGTGTCAAGTTAGATTGTTTATTTGAGTTTTTTCTTGTTTCTTGAGATAGGCCTATAATGCTATAAAATTCTCTGTTAGGACTGCTTTTGCTGTGTCCCATAGATTTTTCAGTTGTGTTCTCATTTTCATTTGTTTCAAGGTATCTTTTGATTTCTTCCTTGATCTCATGGTTAACCCTTTCATTGTTTATTAACATGTTATTTAGCCTCCACGTGTCCCTGCATTTTTCAGTGTTTTTTTTCCGTTGTGATTGATTTCTAGTTCCATACCATTGTGGCCTAACATGTGCCCTATTCTAGAATATGTATTATGTGCACTTGAAGAGAAGGTATATTCTGCTGCTTTTGGGTGAAATGCTCTGAAGATATCAATCACATCCACCCGATCTGTTGTGTCATTTAAAGCCACCATTTCCTTGTTTATTTTCTGTCTGGAAGTTCTATCTATTGATAGATAGGGTGTTAAAATTCCCTACTATGACTATATTACTGTCAATCTCTCTCTTTTGCTTTATTTATTTAGGTGTTCCCATGTTGGGTACATAAATGTTTACTAGGGCTATATCCTCTTGTTGGATTGCTCCCTTTATCATTATGTAGCATCCTTTTTCTTTTGTTAGGGCCTTTGCTTTGAAGTCTATTTTGTCTGATATAAGTATTGCTATCCCAGCTTTTTTTTCCCCCCTGACTTAGGGGATTTCAAACAATAATAAATCTTATCTCTTACATGTCCTGAGTCTCAGGTATTTGAGGGTCATTGAGCTAGGTGATTCTGGCTTGGACTATCTCATGAGTTTGTGGGTGGATATCATCCAAAGCTTCAGTTATCTGAAGGTTTGAAGTGGACTAGACAATCCATCCCCAAAAGTTACTTAACATAGCTGGCTGTTAGCAGGAGACTTCATTTCCTTTCCTTATGCACCTCTCCACAGATTATTTAAATACTTTCACAACATGGTCGCTAGTTCCCCCTAGAGGGAGTGGTCAAGGAGTCCAAGGCAAACGCTGAAATGTTTTTTATAAACTAGTTTTAGAAGTCTCATACCATCACTTCTACAGAATCCTATGGGTCACATAGGTCAGCCCTAATTCCAAGGAGGAGGGTATGGAAACCAGGAGAAGAAGATCATTGAGGAACCTCTTTGTGGCTGTCTACCAAAGCGTGGTTTTCTTTGGGGAAAGGAATCCTCCACCTCATCTTCCAAGATCCTAGCCTAGTTCATGATTGATCTGAAAAATGACAGATGACATTGAGCCTTTGAGCTTGTGTAGTTGGAAGAATTCCAGCTGTACATTTTATAAAAATAGAGTAGAAGGAGCTTAAAAGGAAAACATATAACTTTATTTTCCATTTTTGAAGAATGAAATACAAAGAAGAATATATTTATTTCATTTTAACCCCTCAAATCTCAAAGGATAATTCAAAGAGAGAAAAATTTCAACTTGTTTATATTCAGTTACTTCGAAGAATATGAATTGCATTGTGAATAAGATGTGTCATGACTCATTGCTTCATTTTAGATGGAAGCTAATCCTTTTCAGTAGATGCTAAAATGTTGAAGATAATTGGAAAATTTTCAGAACAGCTTCTTAACAATTACAGTCCTCATGGAACTATAAAGGGTAAAGTGGTGGTGACTTCACTTGCTGGCAAATTCCAAAAGAAATCATAATAGACAGTTTATACAGATGTATTGTTCTTTATCATAACTCAATTCTTAATCTCTGCTGTCATTTTATGATAACAGGTAGTATGACTACCTATATGTACTCTAATCACACTGGCCCTGCTGAATCCTGAATGGGTGCTGTTTTTATACTCTGGGTTTGAAGTTTCATTATTCCTTAATTACTTATTAGAACTGCATAGACCACCCAAATGGAGAGTTTTAAATGCAAGTGTGAATATGTATGTGAGGGAAGCTATAATCATTTTCTGTGTCTTATTTCATCCCATTGAAAAGCATCATGTCCTTGTGTTGTTGTAGCAAGTGTATATAACCTGTTGATGAATATATATTCTTTGAGATTTGCAAGATAATTTTCCTCAAATATCCAATAATCAATAGTCAATTAAAACTGCCATAGAGTCTCATTTCCTACCACTCTCCATCCTGGATTAAGTGACTTAACTGAGTGATTATACTATAGTGTTTATGAAGGGAGTTGTAAAATGAACTACATCTTTCAGAACCTAATTGAAAATTTGTCTGATTTCCTCTTTTTGCTGTAATTTGAATAAAATATTTTCTGGGAGATCCATTTTAGCATGAGATTGATTTCATGTATTTTTCCCAATGATTACAGCAGCACTGCCTGCTACCTGCCCAATCTGTCACAGGCTACCACAGGGGAAATTTCAGGTGACACTAATGAATCTCGCAAATACAGGAGTGCTAAACAATTGTGCAGCCACATGGTGAGGCATCTTGGAGATGGTTTACACAGGAGCCATTAGGTCTGAGAGGAAAAGACACAAATATTACTAGTTTTGGGTTTTGCTAAGGCTTTTTGGTTTCTGGAAGCCCTTCCTTTTCACTGTGTTTAAACATCCACCTAAGCATATCGTTTTAGAAGAAGAACATTTTTAACAGAACTCACGTTGGAACCCTGAAATTGAGAAAGAAGGGCTGCTAGCAGTATGCCATAATTGTCAGCGGTGAGAAAGAATTCAAGGTGTGCAAATATTTGCCAGGAGAAATGTGAAGATCTTCTAACAGGAATGGTGTCATACTTGTGGAGACAGAGAAGAAAGTGTTTTTGCATAGCATTCAGTTCCAGTGTGCTTCTCAAGCAGTTAATTTGCACTGAGGATTTCATCTGTGGTTTGTGTCCACCATTAGCATCTCTCCAAAATCTGTTTGTGACCCAGAGAGGGAAATGGGGCCACAGGCTGGGAAAAGTGACCCAGGAAAGGAGACCCAGCTTTTATCCTTTCAATTATTGTTGTTATTTTTATGACATTTGTAATATCAAGGGAGCCAAATTTTCAAGTAATTTCCTTGATAGATTGTGCTTATTTCATCTGAAGAAATCCTCCCCTAACTTAAAGTCTTAATTATTTCTTTAGATTTAAAAAAATCATATTTTAATCCACTTGGCATCGCTTTACTGGTAAGGTATAATAATTCCAATTTAATTTTATTACCACAGTTAGACAATGGATTTCATATAGGTAAATAAGTAACACGTTTTTTCCACTGGTTAATCCTTCTATCTTTGTCACATGCACAGATCCCTTTTATTTCTATGTGTCTTTCTGTGTTCTGTAGTCTTCGTTCTTTGCTTTTCTTATCCCCTGGCCAAAACCTCGCTTTCTTAACCACAGTGAATTTTTGTAATATGCTGTGATAACTGAAGACACAAGTACCTGGCACTGTTCTTTCTTCCTCTCAAATCAAATTGCCTTTGTTATTATTAGTCACTTGCTTTTTCAAATAATCCTAGAATTAATATATTTAAGTTTGATGAAAACAGGGAACTGGTAGGATTTTTCTTGGAACTGTCTTCAAATGATAGATTGAGGGATAGCTGATACCTTCAAAATTGTGTCTTCTCATTCTAGGATATGATATATAATTCAAATGATCAAACAGTTCTTAGAACCTTCAAAATGTTTGATAATTTTATCCATTCAATTCTTAGGCATCATTTTTTGGAATTATTTACACCTTTTATATTTTTCTAATGTTGTCAGTTAAATCTTTCCTTCAGCCTTATCAGTAATAAAACTTACTTTGTTATTATTTTCTCTATTTACCTGTAACTAAACAAGTTTCTGACCTGGGTAAGAGGAATAGGGATGCTACTGATCAGCAACCTCATACCCCAGCATCTTGAATCATTGTCTGTGTGGAAATCTTGAATTGATATTTAGGGAAGAAAATATTCCTGCTTCTGGTAAAGCCTGGGCAGGAAGCATAAGGTTTCAATGCTTTCATAAGTTATGAGTTTTGTGGGTGTTTTTCTTTTTTAATGTTGGTGGGTTTTTAACTGGCTCAGGCAGGACAAACCTCAGTAAGCATACACAGCAGAGCTTCAGGCTGACCTCACCCTGACCCACATCAGTGTAGCTTTTAACCAAGCAGTCTCTGCTAACACAAGGGTTAAGTGACCAAAGAAGAAAGCCATTTAGTCCTAGTTCAAGCCCATATCAAAACAAGCTGAGCTTTCCAAGTCTTTGAACTTTCTAGGCATTTGTGCATAGGGGGGGAGGAAAAAACAAAGAGAGAAGGGAAAAAAAACTTGTTATTTTGCAAAATGAATATACATGCTGAAATTGTTAAACTTCCAATAGCAGAAAGACTCATGAGACATACAGACCAACAGTATGTGTGGTTAGTGCCAGGCATAAGTAGGTAATGCTGGTTCAGAAGCCCCAAATTCTGCCCTTTTTAATGTAATTTTGTACTTTATTCAGGGCTAATTGTTTACTGTAGTAGAATGAAGTGAATTTTAGAAAATGTTAGAGAGCAAGGTCATGACCTTGGGTTGTCTAAATGGATGCTCTTTCTTGATCTTTTGAATCCTTAGTGAATGACCAAGGATGTGGAGGTAATATTCATTAGAACTATGTATGTAATGTTCTGTTTTTCTATTCTATTCCATTCTATTCTATCCTATGCCATCCTATTCCACCCCATCCCACCCCACCCCACCCTACCCCACCCCATTCCATTCCATCCCATCCCATCCCACCTAATTCCATTCCATATTAAAATGCTGACCGAGACTCATAAATTGATTCTACATCTCACTATAAGCCCTGACCTGAAGTGTAAGAATCACTGTACTGAGCTATTAGTAATATAGGATTTCTGTTGTAGGGTTTGCCTCTTTTTCCTCAGGAGTTACCTAGATTTCTGTTTCTTTTCAAATACTGGTGCTGTCCACTTTCTGAGCTCTACATTGAATTCTACTACATTATCTTTCGATCTCAGCCCAACTCAGTATCTGCTTAGGACTCATCTCATGATGGTTCATAACTTTAAACAGAATAACGCTTATGAGAATGGACATGCAACTGGCATGTTGATGAACCTTCCCTGTAAAATGAATGGTTCGTAAGGACGTAAGTTGCAATTACATTTGCTAGCATGCACCTTTGAGAGAGGATCAGATGATGAACTCCGACAGTCTGGTTCAAGCTGGGCAACTCAAGAAGTGAAAGACAGATTTGTTAATCTACAAATTTGTTACTGTAACTCTAATGCAAGCAAATTCATTGTGAAAAAATCTTCAGGAAATAGATGGCAATGAAGTTCGTTTAAATAACAGGCTTATTCTTCTGCCTTAAATAGGAATATTTATAGATGTTTAATCTCTAATTCTTTAGTGCCTACTGTATCAGCATATATGTATTATGTTATACACACACACATATATATGTGTTTATATTTATATACACACACATACATACACATTGCTTGCTTAATAGTAACTAAATGATGGCTATGTTTCATTTAGTATAATTTATGCATACACAAATAGTATAACAAATCCCATAAACAAGCTGGATATACCCTTCTCCATTCATATCTAATGCACTAGTGTGTCAGAGATATTAGAAGCTCACAGTAAATTTCGAAGCCAGGGTTTGCTTCTGGGTCTATTTAATTTTTTTCTAAGTTTTTTTAAAAAATTATTTATTATTTTTAGAGAGAGGGGAAGGGAGAGAGGCAGAGAGGGAGAGAAACATCAATGTATGGTTGCCTTTCACCTGCCTCCAGCTAAGGATCTGGCTGGAGACCTGGCTTGCAACCTGGTTATGTGCCCTGGCTGGGGATTGAACCAGCAACCTTTGGGTTTGCAGGCTGGTGCCTTATCCACTGAGCCACCAGCCAGGGCTGGGTCTATTTAATTTTAAAGCCTGAAATTTTTCTATAAATTTACACT
Source organism: Noctilio leporinus (assembly GCA_004026585.1). Taxonomy (NCBI): domain Eukaryota; kingdom Metazoa; phylum Chordata; class Mammalia; order Chiroptera; family Noctilionidae; genus Noctilio; species Noctilio leporinus. The sequence continues at coordinate 66,519 of PVIW01006372.1, read as the reverse complement.
ATTTCTCTAGCAATGGGAATAGGAGATTAAAGATCAATAAAAAATAAGTTGATATATCTTTTAACTTACTATTTTCAATCACTCCTCAAATTCCATTTGCATTTTTTATTCTCCTTCACAATAAATAATATAACATTGGTTTTCTGTCAGTTCTCTCCATTTGTGCCTAACTCCAGCTTCCTCTCATTCAAAGTAAAAGTCACATTGCCCCATTTGAAAGTTGCATTGCCTGCCTAGTTCAGGATTCCATCTAGCTTCAATTTTATTCATAAGTAGGTTTACATTCAGAACTAAATATCTGCCCCAGCTGGTGGATAGGCACCAGCCTGCAAACCCAAGGGTCGCTGGTTCAATTTCCCAGTCAGGGCACGTAACCAGGTTGCAAGCCAGGTCTCCAGCCAGGTCCCCAAATGGAGGCAGGTAAAAGGCAACCATACGTGGATGTTTCTCTCCCTTTCTTCCTCCTTCCCTGCCCTTCTCTAAAATAATCAATAAAATCTTAAAAAAGAGAAAGAACTAAATATCTGAGTGCTTCTGACAAGTCCATTGCTCTTTCTTTGTGTAAGTAGCTGCTTCATCCTAAGTGAAGACAGAATGCTGAGTAAGTGTAGCAGAAACTGTTATATGGCCTCTAGTGAATATATAGCAAGAAATCAATGTAAAGAAAGAGCAGATCATGGACAACAGTGTGGTGATTGCTGGGAAGAGAGAGGTGTAAGGGGACTAAAAGGTAATGTAAAAAATACAATAAGATTAATTTTTTTTTTAAAGAAGAAAGGGCAGATTTAACATTACATCCATGAAGTTCAATTTTTGGGATCCTTAACTTGAGCATGCCACTTTCAAGGCTGTCACTGGTTATGACAGTATATTCTTAAAGGTTCTGTCATACCAAACTATGTAAGCTTCATATTCTACAAAACCTAGATTCTCTTCTTGGAAATGTAAACAAATTATCAGTATCCTGGACTCAAACACAAGATCAAGATCAAGAGTAAGAAAAAGAATAGCAAGGGAATTTCCATAGAAAGTAAGAGGAGCAATAAATAACAAAATGTTAGGCCCTGGCTGGGAATCGAACCAGCAACCTTTGGGTTCGCAGGCCAGCACCTTATCCACTGTGCCACCAGCCAGGGCCTAACAATATTTACTTTAGAACAATAAAGACCTTTTCTTAATTGAGATTTTCATAAGATCCAAGACTTTTGGGTATTTAATAAAGAATTACCTTTTAAACAAGAGAGAGAAAGATTGGATTGGAGTGGGTAAGAGAAGAACACTTTGGGAGCAACTGAGAAATCTCTTGGAACTGAAGCCCAAGGAACATGGAATTAGAAAACAAAGAATATGTGTCTTCTCTTTATATGTGGGGACATTCTTTGCCAATAAAACTCTCACATCACTCCCCAACACAAGTGGTTTCAAATCTATTTACTTTCCATTTGTTATTAGAAATGTTGTGCAAAACCTTCCTATAGTTCTTGGAAACATATCCAGAAGCTAACACTCAGCATGCCAATTCAGGACGTATCATAGGTAAATAGCAAAGTAGAACACATCAGGTAATGCTAGAAAAATATCCTTCATCAGGGAGATCCAGAATGTCTGATCTTCACTGAACAAAATGTTGATTCATCTTAGTTCTAAAATCCATTTTCCTCTTTTTCTTCTCTACTGAAGTTGAAATAACCAAAGCTAAAGAAACATGGATAAGGCACCAGCCTACAAACCCAAAGGTGGCTGGTTCGATTCCCCAGCCAGGGCACATAACCAGGTTGCAAGCCAGGTCCATAGCTGGAGGCAGGTGAAAGGCAATCATACAATGATTTCTTTCTCCCTCTCTGCCTCTCTCCCTACCCACCTCTGGAAATAATTAATAAAAGCTTAAAAAAAAAGAAATAGCAAAATGACTATATTGTACCTAAACAATATGCTGCTTTGTTCTAATTTGAGGTAATAGTTTGGCTCTGCTATTTTTCTATTCTTGTTTATTTCTGTGTACAAGTTATCTGTTCACTGTGGCTAATTCCTGCTGACCTTTGAACAAATGACAAATAGCAATACATAAAATTGTAATTAATAATATTTATTTTAATTTTATTTTATCATTATTTTTTAATTTTATTGTTTTATTACATCCATCCCCTTTTTGCTCCCCTCTGTCCCCCTCCCCACCCACCCATTCCCCCCAAAGTCAATCCCACCTGTTGTCCATGTCCATGGTTCCTTTATACTAGGTTCTTGTCTAAGCTGCTCCCCTTCCTTGCCTCTGCCTCCCCCCTCCCCCTAACCCCTTTCCCCCTGACCACTGAAGTCCTATTCACTGTATTCATATATTTGGTTCTGTTTTGCTTGTTGTTAGTTTTGTTCATTATTGTCCTATAATGGGTGAGATCATATGGTATTTGTCCTTTACTGACTGGCTAATTTCACTAAGCATAATACTCTCCAGTTCCATCCATGTTGTTGCAATGGAATTCTATATAGCAGAAAGAAAGAAGGAACTCGTACCCTTTGCAACAACATGGATGGAACTGGAGAGTATTATGCTTAGTGAAATAAGCCAGTCAGCGAAGGACAAATATCATTATTTTTAAAGATTTTATTTACTAGTTCCAGAATAATGGGAAGGGATAGAGGTAGAAAGGGAAGGAGACATCAATGTATGGTTGTCTTTTACCTGCCTCCAGCCACGGACCTGGCTGGAGACATGGCTTGCAACCCAATTATGTGCCCTGGCTGGGAATCGAACCAGCAACCTTTGGATTCACAGGCCGGCACCTTATCCACTGTGCCACCAGCCAGGGCCTAACAATATTTACTTTAGAACAATAAAGACCTTGTCTTAATTGAGATTTTCATAAGATCCAAGACTTTTGGATATTTAATAAAGAATTACCTTTTAAACAAGAGAGAGAAAGATTGGATTGGAGTTCATAAACTAGGAATAGATTTATTACAATAGAAAGGAAATGAAATCACAAAGAACTTCTATATCTTTGTGTATGGTGTGTTTGTGTGTATGTGTGTGTGTTCGAAAATTTGTTTCATTACTACCAGCAGGAGCGACAGGCATGGGGCGGTGGATACACTAGGCTCAGGGTATGTGTAATCAGTGAGGACACGATGATGACTGCGAAGCTGGGAGGATAGGGTGGGTCCCAAGGCCAGCTCCAAGGGCTCCTCAGATATGCTTCTGGGAAATGCTAAAGGACTCAAGACAAGCCAATAAGATTAAGAAATTCTTGGAAATCTACCTGCCCATCACAGTTCATGTCCCATTTCTTCATCATGCGCTCCAGGACACCATGGTCTTTTGGGTTCTTTGTGATGTCAGTTGCTGTATATATAAAGGTTAGGAACTCAGGCTTGGACAGTGTAGAGCTGTTACTGTCCTTTCCAGTGCACCTCCGGAGAGCAGCGCTCTGGGACTCAATACACCGCTGGGTCCATGTAGGGCTGGGCATTTTTGCCCTGAGTAGAGCAATGCGCAGACACTGTGAACCAGGAGCAGTGCAGCTAACTTAGAATCTCCATATCTTTATGAAATATAAAGGGTTTGGAGTTTGGGAGAGTGGGGCAAATATATTGAATGAAAAGATAATTTCACTCAGAATTGCAGAAAGTGCTTGGGACAAATGCATGCGAATGAAGCAAGTAAAGGGATTTTGGGGTCTGTTCCTGAAGGGGGAGAGTATTTTCTGTGTGGAGGGAAGTGGTGAAAGAGATACATGATGTGGCTAGAAGTGTAGGTTGGTAAAAACTGATCGGATACTCACCAGACCTATTCCCATTTCTCAGGCACACTGCTGAAACTCTAGTCTTCATCCTCCTTGGATATTTTGGAGGCATTTAAAAGTGGGTGTGATTCATGTCCACTCCCCACTCACTCATCCTTCTGCTGAATGGATGGATGGCCTAACAGACATCTTTAATCCATTTGTTGAGGATGCAGTTATGCAGCGCGGGAGGAGACTGGATACCTCCATCACTTTTGCATAAGAGCCACAAAACCAAGCTTTGTATGAAGGAAAATTAAAACGTTATTGTATTAAACTTCTCATATTGGTTTGTGACAAAAACTAAACTAGCTAGACTGTGCCACTACAAATAGAATGCCGTGCCCATAGTATGTTAAATGTTCTTCCTTGACTGGTCCTCTCTCCCTACAAATGAAACCTGAGGGCTTGTTTGGAGAGTCTAGCAGAGATACATGGATCATCTATCTTGGATACCTCCACTCAAAAGATTCTTTTCTTGCTAGGAAGGTGGTACTGCTTCAGTAAGTTGGTTGCCTTAGTGAAAAAAAAAAACAGCTGGAGTATAGAAGGTACTTGATTGGTCCACACTACCTGTTGATTTATCCTAAGAAATAAGTGACAGATGTCAAAGGTGGGGGTTGAGGAAGAGACACAGATTGTCACTCTAGAGGACATCCTCTCAAAGAAGCGTAAGTCCAGTCATTGGTTTAGCTCGTGGCCTAGCTTCATCACCTTCCATTATCTTCAACTCATGAAAATCTTGCCTCCTTCCATCCAGAGCATTTACATAATTGCCTTCAGTACAGGAACCAGTGATTTCTTTCTTTCTTTCTTTTTTAAATTGTATTCATTATTTTCATAGAGAAGGGAAGGGAGGGGGAAGAAAGGGAGAAAAACATCAATGTATGATTGTCTTTCACTTGCCTCCAGCTAAGGACCTGGCTTGCAACCTGGTTATGTGCCCTGACTAGGGAATTGAATGGAATCAGTGATTTCTAATTGGTAGATACTACTGGCACTTTTCAGTCTTTATTCAACTTGTCTTCTTTGCTGGGTTGGATTGTCACTGCTAACAATGCCTTTCATCTTCAAACTCTCCCATCTTTTCATTCTTTCATTTGTTCTAGGTTTTTGCCCATATATCAGATCATTCCTTCTCAAGGTCAATTAAAACATCATTTTTTTTCCTTCCAGCCTCTAAAATGGTCAAGTTACTTCTTAGTCCCTCTTTTTGGGCACAAGTCTATATTTTAAATTCCTACCTATAAGCTCAAACCCCCAAGTGTTTCTCCCCAGCCAACACTACTCTCCACTGCTCCATAGATATCTACACATTTCACTTTTATCAATTCCAGATGGAGCTCAAACTATTTTTAAAACTTCATGCATTATCTTGTTTCCCAAATCTATCCTGATCTAATAATCCAGTCCAAAAAGGCAGAACTATAAACCAGAACCAATTGCTTACCAAGAGATCCACTTTACCATCATAATGTATCTCCTATCTATTCCTTCTGTCTGGACTTAACTTCCTTACCTCATTCAACACCAACACGAAGCTCTTTCATTTATGACTAGAGCTATTGAAAAAGTATTTTTATTTATAGCCTTATACTGTTTTCAGCCAACACAAAATAAAATTCTACACAACCAGATGAGGGACTGGTCTAACATGCAGATTTGATCATATACATAACCTTCTTAAAAACAACTTCATCCCATTTTGGTAAACTCAAACTCCTCAGTGTGGCAAATGCCTCTTCCTGCCATTCCTGAATCTTGTATATCAAAGGGTATTCTGCTTTTTTCCAGCACAAGTCACTTTCATGAGCAACATGTCCCCTTTTCATGCCCAGAATTTAATGAAAACCTCCCCGTAAGCAAAACATTTTGCAGTGGATTAAAGAAAATATAATCACAGATGGTTTTTTTTATTAGCAATTGCTTTTCTCCTTATAAAAATGTATTATAGCTAAAATAAAAAAGAAGGGGGAGGTAAGTAAATATCAACTTTGGAGTGCTATTAAAGCACTTTCAGCTATTAAAGTAGTTTGTTTAGGCAGTGGCCTAGATAAAGAAGGATGAATAAAGTTTCTGTGCAACCTATCTTCTTAGCACTAACATTTTCTCATTTGCCCCATTCAGAAAAAGCATCAGAAGGCAAACAAGTCCTAGTCAAGATACAAAAATAAACTTGAAGCCATTCTAATATCATTCACAACTGTTGGTGTTTAGAGTGATTTTTAAAAATTACTAATGACAGTTCAGGAAAACATAGGTGGTGATGGAAAAATGTGGATGAGGAGCAACCAGGCCTCCGCTCCTCTCTTTACTGTCCTTTACAGAACCTGTAGATATCACTTACATTTAGCACATGCTATTCGAATAATTTGTTGGCACATCTGTCTTCTGTCAATGTACACATTCCAAGTTCCTTCAGAATAGGAACTATGTACTGTTATTTTCTCTGTGGTTCCTAGGAAATTGTACAGAACATGGAAATACCTAACGATGTTTGCTTAAGGAAGTAATGAACAGACATTTTCCAGTATTTTTCAGTTTTTCACTTTATTGGGTAATATTTTAATTTCCCTTTTTCTCTTCATGAAAACAGCAGATTTATTGGTAGTGGCAAAGTCCGGAAGCTGACCTCAGCTTTTTTTTACAAACAGCTTCTAAAATATTGAAGCACTGTAAGACTTCAGATTGCACTCATTGGAAAATGTGCAACTAACAGATGGCCAAGGGGTTAAGTGACCTTTTTCATGATTGGTACTTATTTCAAGTTTCATTTCATTGGAGACTCTTTAAAAAGACAAATGAGCCCTGGTTGCCTCATGAGTGGTAGAGTATTGGTAGTCAAGATAAAAGTAGTTAGGACATTATGTGTCTAGTACCATGGGCACTCCATGAACATGTCTTCTCTCAAGTAAGCCAGTGCATTGTTATCGGTATGAGATAGCTTATTTTGCTCTCACCTTTTTAGAAACCATCATTTTCTAAATATTAGTACAGCTTACCAATATCCTATGCACTTCCAGGTTTTTAGGGTTACTAACCCTAAGTGTTACTAATAAATATTCTTTTTTAAAAAAGATTTTATTCAGTATTTTTAGAGAGAAGGGCAGGGAAGGAGGAAGAAAGGGAGAGAAACATCCGTGTATGGTTGCCTTTCACCTGCCTCCAGCTACAGCCCTGGCTAGAGACCTGGTTTGCAACCTGGTTATGTGCCCTGGCTGGGAATCGAACCAGCAACATTTGGGTTCGCAATCCAGCACCTATCCAGTAAGCCACCAGTCAGAGCACTATTAGATATTCTTAATGTTCTCTTGTATTTTTTGTTCTGAATAGGATGTGTTGACAGTCTACTGGTGCATAAATTAATGTTTTTTCAGCTCCCCCCTGCTCCTGTTCTCATGTGTGGTTTATTTGCTGCTCTTCACAAATTTAAACTCCTTTTCATTAAATAAAAGGCTATGTTTTCCTTCTTCCTCCTTCTATAAATCTGCACTGAATATCTGCTGTTAAGTGACATGACTGACAGAGCTCCTAAAAATGAACACAGTTGATGTTGGACTCATTTCAGTGACAACAGAGCATATTAAGGGTATTTTTGTTTCACAGAAGAATAATATCCACACTAAATTTAGAATAACTTACCTTGTTACCTCTAATATAAGAGATTCCTATATTTAAATACCATTTTAATATCATGATCAATCATTTAAATTTTTAACATGAGCAGGAAAAGCTTACCTTCTCCTTAAAGCGAAAACAAAAAATGTGTATATGTTTGTGGAAACACACACAGTTTCTATGTTGAAGCAGTACTTAAGCACATATTTAAACTGTAGGCACTTAGAACAGAAGTTGGAAATGATTGGCAGACTATGTAGCCAACTAATCAGATTAGTTGGCTGGGAATTTATTCATGCCCATCCTCCAGGTTGGGAAGTAAGTTGGAAAAACCAAAAATTCATTAGGCTTAGTCACTCTCATATAGTTTGGCAAAACATTCCTGCAACTCTCAGATGAGGGGAAAAATAGAGATTCAGGAAAGAAAATTAGTCTAAAGGAATACACAGGTATTGTATTTTTCACACTGTAAGATGCACCTGACCATAAGACACCCCTAGGTTTAGAGAAGGAAAACAAGAAAATAATACTCTGAACCAAATGGTGTACTAAATAAAAAAAAATACAGTAATCCAGTGCAACACTCATTTTTACCTTGTGATGCTGCTGGCTTGTTCATGTCAGTCCAACAACTATGGCTTTCATGCTTCTCAGCCCTTCTCCCCCTGATGAAACCTGGTTGTCTGGTATTGATAATGACTATGTAGTAATTTTGACTAATAGTCTCTAGAGCAGTCTCTTTTGTGTCAGAGATGACAAGAAACAGCAGGGAGACGTATGGAGGCTGGAGTAGAGGAAATAAAGAAGATGGATTTGAACATAAAATAGGAAAACAGAGAGGCCAGTGTATGAAAGGACTCTCAGAATGTTAAAGATTGATGGGTTTCACAGATCACTGAGTTCTAGCCCCGTGTCTCCAGGGGGAAACTGAGACCCAAAGGTATTAAGGGGATGGCTGAAGGCTACAAGAATTTCCCCATTTGATATACTTTCATTACTCTAAGTTGCCAATAAAACTGTGGCAGAGAGCTGTGGTGGTGATCCCAGGGTAGTTCCTATATAGCCAACAATTCTTCCCACTGAGCAAAAGTTTGACTCTTAAGAATATTTTTCTTGTGTTCACTCAAGTGTTCTTACCTTCTCTCTCCAACTCTCAGTGTTCAATTTTGAGAACACTACCTTTCTACCATTCGAAAGGGCTACTTTCGCTTAAGGCATGAGAATGTTATAAAGATAACCCCTTCCGTACCTTCATCTTACTTTCTTCGACTTGAGGAAGAGCCATTTGAAACGAAGAATGTAGTTGTGGTGACTTTTTGCTTGTGTTGGCTCTCCAAATTAGGCCAAAATTAGTCTACTTCAAATAGAAGTATCCTACTGCCAAACAAAAGCAGATTTGGGTGAGTCTATGCCAGGATTCCACTTTGGGCGTCTGCAGTACCACAATCATTTCCACACACCTGGACACTGGTGAGAACAGGGGCTACCCCCATTGCGTATGGCTTCCTCGTCCAACTTGATGGGAGCAAGCAAACCTGTTTCTTTGTTTCCCTTATACAAAGATGCAAGCCTTTCCAGTACATTTCTGCTATTTGAGCACTTCGTTTTTCCTAAAGGTGACAATCCATTTCCTGTGCCCACTGGCTATGGAGTTCTAGTAACACCCCTGCATGATGTTCTGTTTTTGGTTCTAACAGAGATTTTTTTAAAAATTGCTTGATTTTCATTCTAACACTAGCATTCCTGGCCTTAATCTTGGCACTTGTTGTCTTTTACTTATCTTGGGTAATAAAAATCTGTGAAAATATTAATATGCTCCCTTTTACCAAGATCCTTTAGCACTAACACATAAAAACTTCTTAAACGATGCCAATGATACAATTTTTCACTTTGAAATTTGGCCCCACTATTGTCTATTTAATTGGAAAGTGGCAAGCTTCCATGTTTGTATTACAATGCTAGATATAAGTTCTTGACAGATTTGTTAAATTGTTGTGTTTAATTGGAATAATTGCTTTCAAGTCTTATAATCAGGAATTATTCAGAGTATTCTAAGACCATATATTCACTAGCTGTAAGGAAAGAACAGAGGCATACTTGTATAATCAGGATGAAATATGAATGTCAAATCAAATATTCACTAACTTCTAATTTCATTCTTTGTTTCACTGAGTAATTGTTTTAATAGAATCAACTGTTGAAAATTACCAGAGCACAAAGCATTTTAGGTTTTTTGTTTCTTCTGACAAAGCAATTATCTAAAGTACAAATAAGATATTGTGTATACAGAATAACACCCACATGATATAATTGCAATGGCTGTAACTAAAACAAAAAAAAAAAAAGAGCCAAGATTTATTCTTCAAATGTTTAGTTTCTTTGAGGATAAAAAGAGAATATATTATATGAAAACTTTTTGCATTCATAAACTCTTTGCATGCCCAAAATTTTTTTCTTCTGCATTTTCATGACTAATCAGTTGCTTGAGATATTTTGGGAGGTGCAAACTTTTAGGTAATCTTCAAACTTGAAGCCAAAGTTTTAATATTTTATTTCCACTTTCAGTATCTCAATCTCACAGCATCCCAAGAGAAAACTGCAGTTCTCATGACTCAATTTTGTAAACTATTCATGAAAGTTTGATGATACTTAGAAGAATAACACTTTATTCTTTAAAACTGGATCATGATTCCTCTTAAAGAGAACTAAATTTTGTAAAATAAAGTGTCATTATAGAAGTCCACTTTTTAAAATTATCAAAAAAATAGAATTGGGTATGGAAAGTGTTGGAACCTGGATTAACAAACTTATAGAGAAAGCACTCTAATATCTGTAACCCAGTGAAAAACCAGTAACCAACAAAGCCTTATTTTTTCCTTTGGACCACCATACTTATCCATTTTTCTAGCCCAGTGTTTTTCAAAAATGGTGACTTTGATAATTATGTATTCATTCTATTATCCATTAATTTGAAAATTATTGAAACCTACAATAGGCAGGCCCCCTGGTAGAGAGTATAAATAGAAAAATGCATATGAAAATAAAATTAGTTTAAGAGATGAAGCAGCTATGTGAACAAATTTATAATAAATAATAAGTTCTATGGGAGGCTTCTGAGGCAAACACTATAGCTGCCTATCCAACAGATATTTATTTCTCTTTATCTCTTCTTTGTGAATAAACTCTTACTCTGATCAGGTCTTTTGGGCAGAGATGCCTTGATCTTGGGTAGGGGTCAAATCTACTAGGGATGACATGTGTATTAGTTTCCCATTGCAGCTATAAGAGATTACTAACAACTTAGAGGCTTGAAACAACACAAAGTTATTATTTTACAGTTCTGGAGGTCAGAGGTATGACATAGATGTCATTAAGATACCAAGTTCAATTCTTTTGACTATATATCCAGAAGTGGAATTGCTGGGTGATATGCTAGTTCTATTTTTAATTATTTGAGGAACTTCCATACTGTTTTCCATAATGGCTTTACCAATTTACATTCTCACCAACAAAGGATCCCTTTTTTCCATAACTTCATCAATACTTGTTATCTTTTATGTTTTTGATAATAGCCATTCTAAGACATGTGAGGTGATACGTTGTTGTGGTTTTGATTTGCATTTTCCTGATGACAAGTTAAGTTGAGCACTTTTCTCATAACTGTTGGCTACTAACAATCTTAACATGTCTTCTATAGAGAAATATCTTTCAAGTCTTTTGCACATTTAAAAAATTGGGTCGTTTATATTTTCTGCTATTGAGTTGCATGAATTCCTTATGTTTTTTTAATATTAATCTCTTATCAGACATAGAATTACAAATATTTTCTCCCATTCTATAAGTTGGTTTTTCAGGGTGTGGTTTTTTTCTTTGCTATGCAGAAGCTTTTTAATTTGATGCTATCCCAGTTGTATACTTTTGCTTTTGTTTCCTGTGTTTTTGGTGTCATATCCAAAAAGTCATAGCTCAGGCCAAGGTCAAGAAGCTTTTACTCTATCTTTTCTTTAAGTAGTTTTACTCTTTGGGGCTTACATTTAAGTCTTTAATCCACTTTGAGTTGAGTGTTGCATATTGTGTGAGATAGGGGTCAGATTTCATTACTCTGCATGTGGATGTCCTGTTTTCTCACCACCATTTATTGAAGAGACTATCGTTTCTCCATTATGTATTCTTCACGCCTTTTCAAAAATGAGTTTAACGTAGATATGTGGATTTATATCTGGGCTATTTACTGTGTTCCATTTGCCTATATGTCCGCTTTTATGCCAGTGCCATACTGTTTCAATTACTAAGCTTTGCAATATAGTTTGAAATCAGGAAGTGTGATGCCTCCAGCTTTGTTATTTCTCAGGACAACTTTGGCTATGCAGGGGTTTTTTTGGTTCCATATAACTTTGAGGATTGGTTTTTCCATTTCTCTGGAAAATACCACTGGAATTTTTATATGCACTGCATTGAATCTATACATGATTTTTGTGTTTTAATTTCTTTCTTATTGTTGTTCTATTACAGTTGTCCCATTTTCCCCTCTTTGCTCTCCCCTGCCCTCAACCCTCTTCCACAGTCAACCCCCGCCCTTTAGTTTATGTCCAAGGGTCGTTTGTATCGGTTCCTTGCACATGGCTTTGTATAGTACGGGCATTTTAACAATATTAACTCTTCCAGTCTATGAACATGGGGTAGCTTTCCATTTATTTGTTTCTCCTTAAATTTCTTTTTTTTTTAATTTAATTTTATTGATGTTGTATTACATCTATCTGCCTTCTTCTTAAATTTCTGTAATCACTGTTGTATAGTTTTCATTTGGTCTATAATGTTAAGTCAGCTGGGGTTTTTTTTGTTTGTTTGTTTGTTTTTTGGTTTATTTTTTTTATATTAATTTTTGATCCGGATGTTCTAGCCATTATTGTAAGTGGAATATTGAAGACCCCTACTATTGTCATGCTATCAATTTCATGCCTGTTTATGATGGTGTGAGTATAGTAGTGGCAGCAGCACAGCAGAGGGGTGGGATGTGTGGCACTTCTGCCTGGGGGAAGGTGAAGTGATGTGGACTTCCGGCAGCTTCCAGCAGCAGCAGTCAGCACTGTCAAAGACTGGGGGAGAGGTCTTCTGTGCCAGAGCTATGCGTGTTCACAGCAGTGAGGATGCTGAGTCGCTTGATGGTGAAGGCTGCAGGGGTTCTCCTGCGCTCTTTTTCCTACATCGGGAGAGATTGTGGCCCATGGGATACTTCTTGGCTTCCAGCTGTGCTGGACTGAGGGATGACATAGGTAAAATGCTTCTTATACTTTTCCTATGTAGACATCCTCAGTTTTGTTTTGTGTGTGTGTGTGTGTTTGTTTTTTTCTCCCTGGATTGCTGCAGCTTCTTCATTGTATTCCAGCAGATCTGTCCCAGATCTATTTCATTGGTGGGTGATTGTTAAATTGTTGCTTTTGTCGGGGAACCAGGGTTGTAAGCTTGTAGTCTGCCATCTTGCTGATACCACCTAATAGGCAGTTTTAAAATGCCGCTTGCTGTTTAGCTGCACGCATTCAAGTTTTCCTTCGGACTGTTGCCTTGGCCTCCTAAACTGTCTTCCCCCTTGAGTCATTCCAGCTGCTTACCGATGTCAGATTTATCTTTAAAAAATGGAAAAAAGTAACCATGCCTTAACCTCCAGTGATGTCCCTAATGAACTTCAGACTCCTTAGCCTGATTTCCAAGGCCCTGGGTGTTCCTTGGGCCTCATTATCTGCAAGTCCCCAGCTTTCCTGCTCAGAGTCAATAGCCTGCCAAGTTCCCTGCATGGTTTGGAGCGCATATGCTTTACTCTCTCTCTGTACTTCCTTCATCGCCCCTTTTCCCTGTGAGCTCCTTTGCCTTTCAAAAAGCAGCTCAACTGTGATTTTCTCCACAAAGATATTGCTGAGTATCTCAGAAAAATGTCGGCACGACCTTTTGTGTGGTGCCATTGCATCCTCACACACACAGCCACTGCAGTCCCAATTGAATGTATTTGTTTAAGTGTGTCTCTTCCTTTCTATATTGGAAATGTCATGAGGGCACACACTGTATCCTAACGTCCAGGGCACCTTTTGGAAAATGCAAGACATTCATGGAATAATTCAGAAACAGTAATTGAATCAATATCCACCTTGTATAACTTCCAAGAATTTCTTCTATGAGCCCAGGAACATGGACTTAGGAAATGTATTGTACACTGATGAAGATCATTTACACATTGAAATTCTAGGGTAATTGTAACATCTTTATCCTTTTATCATTTTAAGAGTATTTCCACAAAGAGTTCCTCTTATAATTTTATTTACTTATTTAAAGATTTTATTTATTATTATTTTCAGAGAGAAGGGCAGGGAAGAAGAAAGAAAGGGAGAGAAGCATCAAAGCATGGTTGCCTTTCACCTGCATCCAGCTGTGACCTGGCTGGAGACCTGGCTTGCAACCTGGTTATGTGCCCTGACTGGGGAATTGAACCAGTGATCATTGGATTTGCAGGCTGGCACCAATCCATTGAGCCACACCAGCCAGGGCCTCTTATAATTTTAACATCACTTTCATTTTAATGTTGAGAGTGGATTTAGTTTTGAAAAAAAAAAAAATGAGTCCATGATAGTTTTCCAAACTGAACTGATGCAATAATATATTTAGAATCTCAGTCATGCCATGAGAAGCAGCTTTAAAAGAAAGTCTATGTTTTTTAAAAGTAAGAAAGGTTAGAATTTGGGATTTTAAAAATCAATTAAACTTGGGGTACCCTTGATTCACAAAACCATACAAGTTTCCAGTGCACAACTCAATGAAACGTCATCTGCATACTGCATTGTGTGCCCATTGCCTGAAGCAAAGTCTCTTTCCATTCCCATTTCCTCCCTCCTTTGTCCCCCTCTACCAGTCCTCCTTTCCCTCTGGCTATCACCACACTGTTGTGTGGGTCCAGCTCCCCAACACCCCTCCCCTCTGACAGCTGTCACTCCGTTTCATGTAATTATGCCTCTGCTTCTATTTTGTTCATCAGTTTATTTTGTTCATTAGATCCCACAAAGTCAGATCATATGGTATTTGTCTTTCTCTGGCTTATTTCACTTAGCGTAATAATCTCCAGGTCCATCTATGCTGTTGCAAAAAGTAAGATTTTCTTTTTCTTGTTCTTTTTTTTTTCATGGTTGATAGATCACATAAACATACCAGGGTTTTTTAATCCACTCATCTACTAATGGACACTTGGGCTCTTTCCAGATCTTGGCTGTTGTAAATAATTCTGCAATGGACATAGAGGTGACTTTATTCTTTTGAATCAGTGCTTTAGGTTCCTTTGAATATATTCTCAGAAGTAGGATTTCTGGGTCAATGGAATTTACTCAAAAAATTAAAAATGGAATTGACTTTTGACCTGGTGATCCCACCCACCTCTGGGAAGAATTTTAGATTTTTATGAATTCTTGATATATGGGGCACTGATTAAATTCTAACCCTCCCAGTGTCTTATGTACTAAACTAAATTTTTATATGGTAACTGTTTAAGAGAGCTGTCAATAATAACTATAGTATTCTATCTTCTCCCTTCACTCTTTTTTTACTTCCTAACATTGACTTAGTTGAATGAAAAATAATAAAGAGCAAAGAGTACTGGGAAATTCCCTTGGCAAAGTAAACACATGGGATGATTCAGTGCTTCATCTTCAGTTACAAAGATTTCAGAAGTGTATGGATTTGGGAAATAAAGATTTTACAAGAGAAATACTCAGGTACTAGAGAGCTGACCTCCTTTTTAATGTTTCAGTAACAGTGATGTGCATCACCCCATCAGAATTTGGAAGTATAAGACCAAGGTCAGTTATAATGCTAAATACTAGAGTAGCATGAAAACCACATTGATGGCTTTCTGAGAGCTCTCTAAGGACATCTGTGCCTCCCAGCTCCTTTCCACGGAATGCAAATCAATAGAAAAAGGCATTTGAGCATTGCACTCCAGTGAATATTAAATATCAAATGCCTCCCAGTGCTGGCAGTAAGTGGGGCCCATTGATTTTTCACCCTGAATCTACTGGCATCCTGCTCACAAAGCCCATCTCTGGGGACGT
This sequence comes from Noctilio leporinus, assembly GCA_004026585.1. Taxonomy (NCBI): domain Eukaryota; kingdom Metazoa; phylum Chordata; class Mammalia; order Chiroptera; family Noctilionidae; genus Noctilio; species Noctilio leporinus. The sequence goes on along the minus strand of PVIW01006372.1, from coordinate 51,035 downwards.
TGACCGCACATGCTAACACGCACCATGGGAGGAATGCTTCATATCAGAGCCCCAACCCTGTGAGAGCAGTTTGTGGATAAAGAACATTTGCTCTTAAACCACAGCCGTACTGAAGTATCGGGCTTGGGAAAGTATGACTCCTGCCACACACTTATGTTTATCAAAGTGAGCTTGCATCTTTGGAGGTCTGTGTGGTGTCAGATCTATGTCCGTTATGGAAACACAAACTGCTGTGATGGAAGATTAAAGGGGAAATCCTCGACAAGGCTGCAAAGTAAGCACAGAGAACTGATTCTCAGATGTGCTGGCACATTGGAGTCACCAGGGGAGTTTGTAAAGCGATGGCTGACTGGACCCAACCCCCAGGGACTCTGATTGAACAGTGTGGCTGTGGCTTTAGCATCTGAGTTCTTGTCGGCCTTCCAAGTGCTTCTAGTGCGTAGTTGAAGTTGGGCACCCCTGATGTGAATGAAGGATACATGCTGTGGTTCAAGTTTAAGGAAGGCATCTTCCAATGCATTGTTCACTGATTATGATTGTGTTTCTGTATGCCCTGACTCATTCACACTCATGCTCACGTGTTGATAGTTCACACCATGTGAACTATCAGCAGCCTCTGGCAGTGATAGTGTGTGTAGTGTGGTGTGGTGTGTGTGTGCGCTTGGGGGAGGGGTACACATTTGGGGAGGAGTAAGTCACTTAGAGTATTTTGCTTTCTTCATACTTCCTAATAGTTTTACAGGAACCTAAAATGAGCATAGAATTTTCCAGAAAACTGTTGGCAACAGATGGACATCTCTTTAGGCTATTGGTATAAAACTGAACTTGATTATCAGGTTGAAAAATGAGGAGGCTGAGCCCTGGCCAGTGTGGCTCAGTTTGTTGGAGGACCTCCCCATGCACTGAAAGGTTGCTGATTTGATTCCAAGTCAGGGTACCTACCTAGGTTGTAGTTCAATCCCTGGTCAGGTTGCATATGCGAGGCAACCAGTTGTTTCTCTTTCATGTTAATGTTTCTATCTTTCTAAAATCAATAAACATATTTAATTTTTTTTAAAGAAAAACGAGTAGGCTGTTTATTTAAAATAAATGGTTTAGGGTAGCATGAAGGGCTTAGTCTACTTTCTGGAATTCACAATCTGGGGGCTCAGCAGACCACAGAGGAAGATGATACAGAAGCATAGAGAGACCTACATATTTCCAATGCTGTCTGGCCTGCTTTTCCCAGAATCAAAATACATGCTGACCCAAATGAAACTGTAAGAAGGTTGTAACTGAATCAGATGATTGTTCCAAAACCAAATAGATTGGGGGAGGAATGGAGATGCCTAGCAACACTCCTTGTACTGCGTCAGCGTGGCCCATCGGGGAAGGAGGGAAGGAGTGGAGGGAGAGGGTCCTCCACAGATACTCCTTAGGCCTCCTCAAGCATATGCAAGATTCTTCTGGGTGCCTACCTTGCTTGTTCCAACTCCTTTCTCCAGTTCTCTCTCATTTAGTAATTCACTTTATGTGTTTTCTTTTCACTTGCCCGCAAACTAAAGGTACCACACTGAATAAGTGGAGTCAGCCATGCAGCATGTTGACATTTAAGGATATTCCTGACTCACCTTCATTTAATTAAATTGTTAATAAATTGCTTGCAATTATATATGTGTGAAGGAGCTACAGGGTGAAGAAAAAACAGTGTGTAATATCAAACTGTTCAAAACCATCCACATGAATAGTCTTTTTATAAATGAGGTCTTTATGGAAAAAATCCACTGATTTTGAAAAAAACAGTAGTTTTATTACCTATGGTACACACAATGTATACCATAACCCCCACATGGAAAAAGAAACGGATATAAGAATGTTATTGATTAGTTGGTAGTAGAAAAACTGAAAAAGAGTGAAGCACAACCCAGGTTATCCATATTTATGTGGTACTGACCAAGAAGCCTGAATTTATGATTCAGTCTTAATGGAAGGATAAGTTTCATTGAAATGTCTTTATCTCAAAATAACACAGAGAACAGGCTTAGCTGTGTCAAATATCTGTTGTTATGAGCCCTGCCTTATGCCACTTATTTGCAACATATAATCAGATAGATACTACTTCTGAAAAGTGTCTGAATTTACCTCCATTGAGATTAAGGAAATTGCCATTAGGAAATTTATCTAATTTGTGACTGCTGCAAATCACCAACATCAACCATAACTCCTACACTCACACATGCACAGAATTTAGGCTAACAGAAAGCAAATTATGAAGGATAATAGATTGTAACATAGATTGTTGACCATTAACACTTCTTATTTTATTCTACCCTATGAGTCACTTCTAATAAATGCTATTGGGTCTCAAAGTTGGTTTCAGTCATATGCTTTCAGTTTTACTAAAGCATATGATTAATTACAAAAAGTGAATTTTATGAAAATTAATTTTATTCTTTTAAAAATATTCATTATTTTCAAAGAGAAAGGCAGGGAAGAAGGAAGAAAGGGAGAGAAGCATTAATATCTGGTTGCCTTTCACCTGCCTCCATCTAAGGACCTGGCTGGAGACCTGGCTCGCAAACTGTGCCCTGACTAGGAAATCGAATCAGTGACCTTTGGGTTTGTAGGCCAGGACCAATCCACTGAGCCACACCAGCCAGGGCTAATTTTATTCTTGACTAACTTAAATCATAAGAACTGAATTTTTCTTAAGAACTATGAAGCTAGGTAAGGTAAGGTGGTTCCTGACACTTTAATTTTTTAATGTTGGAGGGGGATAACCTGCAGGGAAAAGATGCAGAAAGGAGTATGTTTGGGATCCTAAATATTACCTAGGGGTGTTATGAAAGTGCCAAACATTAATGGAAAGATGAAAATAAACATGATGTTACTCCCAGGAAATCTGGGAGCATCTATTGCAGGAGAATCAGTAATGAAAAGAAATGATGATACAATGGAAAAATGAGTTGTTTAGGCAAAAGAAGGAAATAACATGGAGTTAGAAGTGAGGTAGAAACAGATAAGAAAATAGTTTGTTCATTTATTCTTTGAACTACTGCTTTGGTCAAGCTCTGTATTAGGCATGTAACAAAGCTAAAGGACAAGAAAATTATGTTCTCTGTCCAAAAATCCTTGGGTGAGTCTTTTATTTTGACTTCTGCTTAGGGCATCTCTTAAGACATTGTTGACTGGCAATTTTATAGCAAAAGCTAATGCAAGTGAAAGCACGAGTTAACTTGTTATTGGTCAACAATATTTGGGCTTGAAGACACGAGTTTTTTCATGACCGATCAACAATGTGTTAAAATCCAACCTGGACAATGCACTACAGTTACAAGACCTGTTTCTTTCAAAAGACAAAGTGCTGATGGGTCACTGTGAAAGAATTTCTCTGAAGGTGACTTGGTAATAACAGTCCCATGGGTGACATCCCTTCTAGAGTCATTAGACTTCTTTTTTGTTGTAGTGTTTCTGTTGATTTTACATGCCCCTAGAGAACTCACCAGGTGAGAAAGTACAGGAAACAATTTTTCTTTACTACATTGCAGCATCCAAGGAGAATTCCCCTGATACAACCCTGAGATGGTCTTGCAAAAAGAATCTCTTTGGTAGGAAAAATATTATATTGAATAAGAAAAAAATATATACTATGTACATTCAAGGTTACAATGTTCATATTCTGCCAGCAGTTTAGGTGCTCATGAGGTCCCACTATTGTTCATTTTAATAATTTTAGTCAGCTACTCCAAGGAATATGGTAACAATAAAATACCATGGTTTTGTCTTATTCTTTCATCCACTTCTTTAAATTCTTTTTTTCTTCCAAGCAAATCAGAACCATGCTCTGCTTGAAAATAAATTCCCATGATGAGGTACCCAGCTTTTAGGAAAATTCAGTAAATCCAGACAATTGGTGATGTTACCTGGGTAGTTGGTCAGTCACTCTGATGACATTTGGACTTAGACTGCATGAAGAGATAACACCAGGTGGTCCAATTTCCTGTATGGCTAAAGCCACTCAACTTCTTTCCAAAGACAAACGCTTAGTATCCTCAAGATTGACATGCCAAAACACAAAATATGAGATGAGAATGGAACAAAAGAATAAAAGTGCTCTTCAGGGCGTATTCCTTAAGTTGCCAAAAATTGAGTTTGCATTGTGAGTAAATAGCTAGTATCCATTTGGGTTACCAATGGGTAAATATTGACCGATCATCATTCTCTGCATTGTATGCTCCTCAGTTTAACAGTGAGTGCCCATCCCTACCTTACCAGAGCTCCACTCAGCCTCACACAACTGAGATTGCTCAAATTGTAGCCTCAGTCACATCTAGCTTCTGCTCTTAAGATCTGGACCAGGGCTGGTGACTAATTAACACATACCCAGGTCCGTCAAATATATTAACTTGTTGATTCTTATATCTGATATGCCAAGAATTGCCAAGTTTTGAGATCCCTACATTTTTTTGTTGTTGAAGATTTTATTTATTTGTTGTTAGAGAAAGGGGAAGGAGAGGAGAAAGAGGGGGAGAGAAACATTGATGTGAAAGAGAAACATTGATTGGTTGCCTCGCATGTTTCCGAACTGGGGACCGAACCCACAATCCAGGTCTGTGCCCTGACTAGATATCCAACGAGTGAGCTTTTGCTTTGTGGATGATGCCCAGCCAAACTGAGCCAACACTGGTCCAGGCGTGGTCCCTACTTCTGAGTTTTGTAGACAAGAATGAGCTTCACTAATTTCCTATTTTGCATGCTATTAAAAAAAAAAAAAAGGCTAGTTTGCTTTTTTTTCTGTTAAGTCCTGATGGACCTTAACTACAGTCTTCTGACTCCTGAGGACTTCTGCGTTGTTCCATGAAGTGACAGCCTACAAACCCCCTCCAGCAGTCTTTTTTTTTTTTTTTTAAGAGTTTATTTATTACTTTCAGAGAGAGAGGGGAAGAGAGTGAGGCAGAGAAGAGAGAGACATCAATGTATGGTTGCCTTTCACCTGCCTCCAGCTACAGACCTGGCTGGAGACCTGGCTTGCAACCTGGTTATGTGCCCTGGCTGGGAATCGAACCAGCGACCTTTGGGTTCTTAGGCCAGCACCTTATCCACTGTGCCACCAGCCAGGGTGCCTCCAGCAGTCTTTTGATAGGCACATCTGGAAAAAACACTGAGGCAAAAATGCCTCATAAAAGAGTCAGACAAAAGCGCAACACTGATATAGCCCTACCATCAGTCTATGAAACACACTGGGGCAATATACAAGTTTGAAGATGTTCTACGCTGTACATAATTTGCTTCACTTCCTCATTGCTGATTCTCTCCCTTCTCCTTTGCCCTGCCTCTGCATAATTCCTCCAAGGTATTTTTTAGGTTTCTTTTGTACCTTTAAACTTTTTATTCAGCTGTCCCGATTCCTCAATTTTGGCTCTTTTTTTTTTTTTTTTTCCTGATACAGGACTTCAGGAATTTGAACTACTAGTAGCAACATGTAGCCAGCAAGACCTACTTCTTCTTCTTACTCCTACCATCAGAGACAGTTTCCTTCACAGGAAAGTCTGCTTTACAAACTGTGGTTGGAAAAGTTCAAGTTTCATGAGGGAAATCTTCATGGAAAAATTAGGAAAAGTTAATAGTTGGGCTACACTACTATTAATTCATCCAATGGATTTTAGATTCTATAACTCTTAAGTACAGAATTGTATTCTTAAAATAAATGGATGCCCTAGCTGGTGTGGCTCAATTAGCTGGGTGTTGTCCTCCAACCCAAAAGGTCACAGGTTTGATTCCCAATCAGGGCACATGCCCAGGTTGTGGGTTCAGTTCCCAGTCAGGGCACAAGCAAGAGGCAAACAATTGATGTTTCTCTTCCTCTCCTTCCTTTTCTCCCTCTCTAGAATCTAAAGAAGGAAGGAAGGAAGGAAGGAAGGAAGGAAGGAAGGAAGGAAGGAAGGAAGGAAGGAAAGAGAAAGAAAAGAAAGAGAAAGGAAAGGAAAGGAAAGAAGGAGGGAAGGAAGGAGGGAGGGAGGGAGAGAAGGAAGGAAGGAAGAAAGAAGAAAGAAAGAGAAATGGACGAAGGTGTTTCCTGGGAATAAATTGGGAATTGTACCCATAAATTTGTGATGCTTATTTATTCAGAGCTGAGGACGAATGTCTTAGTAACACTGAATTTTAGGTGGAACTGTTGAAGCTTAGTCAGAAACTTATATCCAACCCTGGGGTGCTCCTGAATTGCTGTGAGCAGCAGCAGAACCTATTTGAAATGCAAAGTGGAAAATGACTTAAAACTCAGGGCTCCCTTTGCTTTGGTTTAGAGAAAGTCAGAGTCAAGACTTGGACAAGGGACTTGGCATAAATGTAGCATTGGCGCAAAGTAAGATGATCAGATATGGCAATTGGCTGTGTGATTGGAACGCAATTAATGTAAAGATGACCTCAGGGCTTTAGAATTGAGGACATCCAGTTGCTGGTGGTCCCTTGAAGATAGAGGTAGCAACGTCTAAAGCTGCCCTTTTTGTTAAAAAAAAATCTCCAAGTACATGTAATGTATTCTCTCTGTGTGCTACTTTTTAATGAATATCTTCACTCTTCGAATTAATGATAGCTCAGTTGACGTATTGTCTATTTGCTTATCAATACCTTTGGATTAATGAGAATATCAGACTCCCAGAAGAAGAGAAAGCCTCTCTTCAAAGGTTAAACTGACTACAATGAGCTATTACCTCATACGCCTTAGTATGGCTACTACCAATACATTAAAAAACCCATAACAAATACATGTTGGTGAGAATGTGGAAACAGAGGAAACCTTGTGCACTGTTGGTGGGAACATAATGATAGTACAGCAGCTATGAAAAAGAGTATGGCAGTTCCTCAAAGAATTAAAAGCAAATTGCCATATATCCAGCAATTCCATTTCTGGAAATACATTTTAAAGAGTGAAGGCAGAATCTTGAGAAGATATTTACACATCCATGTTTACAGTGGCACTATTTACAGTAGCCAAGAGGTGGAGCATCCAAAGTGTCCACCATGGATGCATGAATAAACAAAATGTTCATTCAGTGACAAGGAAAGGTTACTGCCAGTTACTCTCTTACTCTTGCCTGGGTTTTAAAACATCTGTGAGTTACAAGCTTTGAGTCGTTTACTGATCACCTGCATAAGTCATATGTCCAACACATATACAAACACACACATACACAAACATGTATATGCACACACATCTAAGGAGGCTTAAAGTGGTTAAACTTGGGCTGTATCTCTAACGATGGGACCTTAGCCATATTACCTAATCATCCATGACCTCTATTTCCCCACTTGCAAAATGCAGCTAATGATGTACCTACACATGCAGTTGTATGAAGGATAAAATAGTTAATGTATTTAATACTTAAAACTGATTTGGCACAAAAAATACTTTGCCATTATTATTAGTATTAGTACTAGTGGTATTTATGCAATTACATGCATAAAATGTTAATATTGGTTAACTCTGAAGAATGAAGTGATGAGGTTATAGGTACCTTTTTTAAATTTTGTTTTTATGCTTGTAGATTATGTAACTTCCCTAATAATATTATCTATATGATCATTTTTAAAAATCAATGTTTTTTTTTTTAGGTGGGGGGAGCAACTCATTAAATGGTGAGCCCTCCTTGGGCCCCAACAGAGTTAGTTGGATCTATGATAATACTTAAAAGAATCTGGTCATTTTAGAAATAATATTTGAATAATCTCCACACTGTGGAATCTGCAAATAAAGCACAAAAAATAAGGAAAAAGTCACAAACTCCAAGACAAACACCATTCTAAATATTTTGCTATAATATAATCAAGGGTCCCTGTGAACCACCCACACCCAGGTTCTGCATGGTGGGGGCTGGATGGAGGTGGTGCTGCCCTCTCAGGACCTCCCAGCACCATGTCCCAGAATTCTCTCTGGCAGGACTTGACCAGCAACACTCGGATAGAGTCTTCAGGCCAAGGAGGCAAATTCTTGCAGGCTACTCCTTACTCAGACATCTTTTTTACTTTAAATAACTTAAATTTTTTTTGATTAGTTGACATACAATATTATATTCATTTCCAGTGTACAACCCAGTGATTAGGCATTTATATAACTCACTAAGTGATCACCCCAATAAATCTAGTGCCCACCTAGCACCATACATAGTTATTACAATATCATTGACTATATTCCTGTGACTATTCTGTAACTACCATTTTCATTCTTGCCAGATGGGAAGTGGGGTTGGGAGGATGGGTGAAAAGGTAAAGACTTTTTAAAATAAACTTTTGCTCTTTATATTTTCTTTCCCTCCCTACCTCTTGCCCTCTTCCGCCTGATCTCTCCACTTCTTGATTTCTCTCTCATTTTTAATTTCTTGCCTTTGTTTCTCTTCAAGCGAAAGGAATAAGACCACATTATTAAGTAAATAAGTCTTCTCTTCCAAGAGAAGATTATTTAAATTAAATTAAATTGGAAAAATATTAATAACACAAAGTAATCTACAGGTGTGTGTGTGAGAGAGAGACGCAGGGGGAGGGAAGAGAGAGGGAGGGAGGGAGAGGGAGGATTTATTTCAGAGAATTTTAGGGAAACTACTGTAATTGGAAAAACTGTAGAAAGAATTGATATTGACACTGCTCAACTAGAGATTTCACAGTTCACATCCTTTGAACAATCCATCCTCTATTACAGGGGAATAAAATTCTACCCTGGAAGTGTTGCACTGCAGAGCATCAAAATATTGGAACAGAGAGTTAATTGCTGCAGATCAGGTCAGAAAAGGGACAGGACACTGCTCTGTTTCTTGAAACTGCAGAGTGCCAATCAACTTGGAAGCCAGAGTCCTAGTTTCTGTCTACCAGCAATAAAAAGTGTGTAATAAGAATTCACATTTATAAAGAAGAGGAAGGGATAATGCATTAGCACTGTACTATTTTGAAAGGTGGAAAAGGCATTTGATCAGATGACTGATTCTCATCTGTCATGAAAAGCTTTCTTATAAAGAGAAAAAGAATCTCAGTATGTTTCAGATAGTAAAATGGCCGATTCTCATTTCCTGCCTAATAAATTATTTACATACTGTGCCCAAGGCCATTTATACTCAATTTACTCTTAGGCAACGCTCCAGAAGATGGCGCACTCATTTATAAATCTCTGGTTTCAATATATACTCTTCATTTACTCTGTGAAAATGTTGCTGTGCTCTACCTCAAAGATAAATAGAGACCCATGTTATGATACATCTGCTCTTCTAGATCACAGAGCACAATGGGTGAAGTGACTTTTTGTGAGGATGCCATTATTTGATCAATGGAAAGAAACAGAATAGATCATTCAAAACCCAGCAAAAAGAGCCATTGTAATCTTAAGACAAGGCACAGCCCTTTAGTCAGGATGTGTTGAGTCCTGTTGCCATTTTCTGACTCTTCCCACTGGGTCCTGCTCTTGGACCAGCCCCTCTGGGCCTAGCACTCCTTGACCTGGTGGATGTTGAAGGGAACTTAGAAGAGGTGGCTGCCTTTAAACTGAAAATCATGCTTTAAATATCTTGGGAAACCTTCCACGTGACAAATTGGTTATTCTGTTTCAGCTCCCTTCTTTCCAAAGACATGTATTGGCAATACCTTGCTCATTCATGGACATAGTAGCTGATTTCCCCTCATTTAAAAAAAAAAAAAAAAGGGGCCTGTTTTTGCTCCACATGGAGCAAGAAAGATGTATCTTGAAATGTCTATAGGTGCCTCCAGTCCTCTGCTTTCTGATCCAGAGATAATCCTGGAGCTTTATGGTAACAGCAGTAACACTGCTCCCCAGCCAGGGGTCCCAGTGCAACAGGGGAAACACAAGCAAAATGGAGACCAGCTGCCTCTCCAAATACATTGCTTCCTAGGTCTTGGTGCTGGCTGAGTTCATTTCCCCATTCCCATGGCAACTGAAAATGGGTTTCTTAGCTCCTTGAGCAACTGTTTGTAGACAAATTTCCTAATTTTAGAATGATATATCAGTTCCAGTTATCAATTTGATAGAGGCATTAAAATAAAATGCACCACACTGTGCGGAGTAAAGATGTGATAGTGAAACTAACAGAGAAATCAGGCAGCAGCACAGATACTTAGCTGGATTAACCTATTGCAGTAATGAGTTATAGTTCATTATAATTCGCTAGAAACCAGGACTTCCTTACAGATAAAGTTGGACACATTTTAATGTGTCTAGGAATGCTAGCTATCTCTTGAGAATTTTATTTTAAAATTCAACATTTTGCTGTCAGAAATGACCTTTAAATTATTCAACCTGTGGCTTTATATTACTCAACATTTTCTGAAGGATAATAATACAAGTTTTGAGGTGGTATCTATAAAGTTTTGCTTTTTATTATCAATAGTGAGTTTAATAATGTTAAAAAATCGCATCCTTAGACTCCCTGGACTTTATGAGATAACTTTATAATTAAATTTTTCTAAAAATATTTATTGGGATATATACTATTTAGATAGATGCATATATGTAAAATTAAAAGAATAATTATAAGGTAGAAAATAGTGTAAACCCCATCTGAGCAAGAAAATAGAACACCATTAACACATCAGAAGCTTTCTGTGAGATTACTGCTTAGTGTATATATATCTATTCTCTTTCCACTAGAGTTAAACTCTTACTCTTGAATTCTCTCCTTGCTTTTCCTTTTGGCTTTGAAAATACATATATACATATATTCTATAGAATCTATAATTTTGGCAAACCAGGCCCAGCAGTACATGAAAAAGATCATCATACACTGTGATCAAGTCTCATTCTTCATCCCACAGATGCAAGGATGGTACAATATTTGCAAATCAGTAAATGTGTATATTCTATATATGTAATATATTAAAATATATACATGTGTGTGTATGCATGTGTATGCCAATTATTTCAATGTCAATATAAAGGACATGTGTTATTTGAGTAGAATTGTGATGAATGTAAGAAGTACAGCCAACATTTCCCATAGACTCATTAATGTTCTGTTTCCACTTTGAATAAACTTTGTACCTATATGCAAATATCCACCGAACTACAAAGAGCAGTACATTATTCTTACTGCTAAATCAAAAAGTCTCTGAAAAAATTGTTTCTGCAGTTTCATCTGAAGGGATTTTGCTCACAATAGCAAACTTTTTTCATAAGAAAACTATTGCACAAGCAAAGGAAAAATGTTTTCCTGCATTGTCATCACTTGCATCTATGGCCATGCCATAAGAATGTTTATACATTTCAGTATGAATGATTTAGATTTACCATTTTGATCTTTGATAATCTCTAATAATAAAGGGGACCATTACATTTTTTATGCAAGCACTTTGAAATTTGCTTGCAATTTTGGAATCTGAAAATACTTTTGATAGCAGTACATTCAAACAGTCATTTGAGCTAAAAGACTGATGTCCTTCATACATAGTGCAGAAGGGCATTACAACCTCCACTGTGACTATTCTATCTTCCTTAGGTGTATTTCTCAATAAAAAGTGTTATTTTTTCACAGTTTTTGGTATTCGTTGAGGAAATAATACAGCTCTCATACTCAGCTGTTAGTATATGCTGGCTATTTCCACCATTTTCTATACGGAATTAAGCATTGCATAAGGCACAAAGATCTTCATTTAATAAATGCCCACCATTCATAAAATTTATCATGACATTGAAATTAATGGATGGGCATTTTGAAGTTCGAATATACACAGAAGTAGATGCAAGCAACCATAGCAAGATTTGAAAAGATTGAATTTGAAAATATCATGATTATGTCAGTATGTCATCCTGTTAGTTTGGGGATTCCAGGATGGGTGGACATTCAGAAGTGGAGTGTTAGGAATCAGCAGACTTTTGGCTGTGTTCTGTGGTCATTAGAGTAAGGCTACTATAGATTCACTGACTTTCTGAAGCATGGTCCCTGGACAAAAGAACTTGCTGAGTGGAGGCTACCTGGGAGTATGAGGCTGTCGTTGATTGGGTGACTTGAAGGAGCAGAGTAGAGGGTTGGGGTATAACTGATTGATTGATTTCAGCAACCTGCAACTGTCATTGATTTTCTACTTTTAGAAGCTTAGGTACCGGAGAGAGGCAGCCATTGACTGTCTCATTACATATACTTATTGGAAGTTACGTGAAATTAATGGTAGTGAATTGTTCATGACTTGGGACCATAGCCAAAAATATTCTTTCTTGAATATTTCCTTTCTTGAATTTCACCCTTCCTCCAACCCTTTGATCTTCCCTCAGCCAAACCTCTGAGGAGACCAAACTTTTAACTGTGAAGGTATAATTTTCCATGTAAGCGATTTAATCACCAATCACTATGGTTTGAAAAATAGTTCTAAGTGCAAAATTTGTGTAACTTGCTGAAAAAAAAGCTGAATACAGGACATTTAGGGTGTTCTGGCCACATTGATATAAAACAGGACAAAATCACATGGAGGACATGCGCTGTGTGTTCAGGATGGCTGACAGCTTTAGATGAAGTGCGTATCTGAGCAACATTTAGGGGGTACCCTAGAGTTCAGAGGTTATTGGGGTCCACCACCCCTAGCAGGGAGTAGGGGCTGAATAGACAGCACTCTGGACTTGCAATCCGCAGTTTACACAGACTGCTTGGCCTTCCTTATGTTCATGGATTGGATTTCTGGGAAAGGCTTCAGCTGAAATAAGAGATCCCATATTTAAATTTTCATGACCACCATCTGGCAGTTGGATACAGGATGTATATAGAGTCCTGGCCTCTGGAGACCTATGCTCAAGATTGCTCTGTGTGTGGTGAGAACTTGGGTTATTGGAGAGCTACCAGCTGCTTAAAACAAACAGTAATTATAGCAGATAAGTGTCTGGGTATTTGTAGGGTTTATAATCTCAGCCTTGGACAAAGGCCAGCAAGACTAGAGTCCTAAAAGAGACCCAAAATAGCAGATTTGAGGTGGAAAAAATCATGGCATGTAACCATATATGTATATAAGCAATAAGTACACAGGTATAGGTAATACATAAGCAAAGGCACAAATACATGCTTAACTCAGGAAGCACAAGAAAATGTCCGCAGATTGGTGGATTTCTGGGTGAGGACCTTGCTGTTTTATCCTCTTCCCTGGATTTATTAAATTTGTGTCATTTTGGTTTCCAAATGGATTTTCCAGAGAGAGGATGACATCCTATAGAATGTAGACAACACTTGATTTCCCCCCCAAGCTTATGGCCTTAAATGGTCTCTGTTAATGCAGCCAACTAACCTGCACCCTGGCCCCCTCTCCTGATAGCCAGACCCTTGTGTTTGACTGCCCACTAGACATTACTTGGACAGCCAGTGGGTCCCTAAGTGGTCCACACTGACCTCATGCACCACAGCTGTCCTCATGTCTACCTCTAACTCAGATCGCCACCAACTTTCCCTCCTCTAGCCTCCTTTGTTCTCAATCTCAGCTAAGAGGAATAGTTTCAACCTCAATCAGGCAACATTTTCATGATAGCCTCCCCTCCCCCACGATGCACACTACATCAACAGTCACTGACTACTTAAGACTCTCAAGTCTGTCTCCTCACCATCCTCACTCACACAGCTTTAATTAAGTGTCTTGTTATTTCTTCTTGTTGTGTTTTTCTGGTGTTTTTCCTCAGTTTTTCAGTCAGGGTTTTAAGCAGAGAAGCAGAAGTACTACCGACAGATACTATGTACCCTTTACCCAGTACCTCTGAATAACAATATCTTGCAAGCACCCAGGATATGGACATTGACACAGTCGCGGTATGGAACATTTTCATCACCACAAAGATATTGTCCTTTTATAGGCACAACCAGCCTCTTCCCACCCAAACCCCCTCCATAATACCATCAGTAATCTGTTTTCCATCTCTAAAACTTTAATCATTAAAAAATTGAAAAAAAATTGATATAAATGGAATCATATTAAGCATAATTCTCTGATTCACTTGGCTTGTTCCATGTGTCAATGGTTAATTCCTATTTATTGCTTGAAGTATAAATGTATCACAGTTGGTTTAACACTTCATCAGAGTTCTTTTCAGTTTTTGGTCATTATAAATAAAGCTATAAATTACTATGCAGAGCTTTTTGTGTGAACATCCATTTTTATTTCTCAGGAATAAATGCTCAAGAGTGTAATTGCTAGATGGTATGATGGTTGTATATTTAGTTTTACAATAAACGGCTGTGCTATTTACATCCCCACCAGCAATGTATGAGTGATTCAGTGTCTCTGCCTCCTCACCAGCATTTGGTCACTAATTTATTTAAAAATTTTAGTTATTCCAATAGATGTGTGATGATGCCTCATGGTGGTTTTAATTTGCATTTTTCTGATGGCTAATGACATTGAACATCTTTTCATGTACTTATTTGACATCTGCATATCCTCCTCAGTAAAATGTCTGTTCATGCCTTTGGCTCATATTCTAATTGGATTGTTTTTCTGTTGTTGAGTTTTCAGAGTTTAAAAAATATATATTCTAAGCCCTGGCTGGTAGCACAGTGGATAAGGCACCAGCCTGTAAACCCAAAGGTTGCTGGTTTGATTCCCCAGCCAGGGCACATGACCAGGTTGCAAGCCAGGTCTCCAGCCAGGTCCTTAGATGGAGGCAGATGAAAGGCAACCATACATTGATGTCTCTCTCCCTCTCTGCCTCTCTCTCTTCCCCTTTCTCTAAAAATAATAAATAAAATCTTAAGAAAAAATATATTCTAGATAATTACATTTTTCCCTCAGATACATTGTTTGCAAACAGTTTCTTATAGTAGGTAAATTGTCTTTTCATCTTAACAGATTTTAATTTTGATGTGACCCAATTTATGATTTTTTTAAATTTTATGAACCACACTGCATGAGTCAAGTCTAAAAACTCTTGGTCTAAACCTAGATCCTGAAATTTTTCTTCTTTCTTTTAAAAATGTTTAATATTTCAAATTTAAGTCCATAATCTATTTTGAGTTACTTTTGTATAGATGTTAGGCTTAAGTCATGACTAATTTCTTTGCTTATGAAAGTTCAAATGCTCCAAAATTATTTGCTGAAAAGCCTGTATTTCCTACACATTGAATTGCTTTTGCAATTTACAGAAATAAGTTGAGCATAATAACATGAGTTTATTTCTTGGTGCTCTATTCTAGTCCATTGGTCTATATGTTTATCCCCCTGCCAATACCATGCAACCTTGATTACTGTGGTTACATAATGTCTTAAACTCTGAAAACCTGATTCCTCCCATGTTATTCTTCATTTTCAAAGTTGTTTTAGCTCTTCTAGTTTCTGAACCTTTCCAAATAACTTTGAGAATAAACTTGGTTGGATTTGTACAGAAATTATAGTAAATTTATATATCAATTGGGGGAGAGTTGACATCATTACTATGTTGACTCTTGATTCAAGAACACTGTATATCTCTCCATTTATTTATATGTTCTTTAATTTCTTTCAGAGTTTTGGCATCAGTAGTTTTAAGCATTCACTCTGTACAAGTTTTATTAAAATCATATCTAAGTATCTCAGTTTTAAAGCAATTGTAGATGACATTGCATTTTTAATATTAGTGCCCATGTGTTCATTGCTTGTGTATAGAAATACAATGGGTTTATATATGTTTGCCTGTGTCCTATGACTGTGCTGAATTTACTTCTTAGCTCAAACAGATAATGTACTTTTTTGTAGATTCTCTGGAATTTTTTTATGTAGACAATCATGTCTTCTGCAAACAGGATGACTTTATTTTTCCTTTCTGGTCTATATGCCTGTTATTGCATTTTCTTTACTTACTTCACTGGCTATCAAATTGAAGAAATTCCACTCTATTCCTATTTTTCTGACAGTTTTTATCAGGATCGGTGTTATATTTTGTCAAATGCTTTTCTTGCATCAATTAATATGATCATGTTGTGTATATATATATATAGAGAGAGAGAGAGAGAGAGAGAGAGAGAGAGAGAGAGAGAGAGAGAGAGAGGTGGGGGAGAGAGGGAGAGAGAGAGATTCATTTCAAGGAATTGATTCTTGTGATTATGGAAACTAGCAAGAACAAAATCTTCAAGGTGGGCCAGCAGACTCAACATTAAGGAGGAGTTAATGTTTCAGTTCTAGTCCGAAGGCCATCTGCTAGCATAATTTCCCCTTGCTCAAGGGAAGTCAAATTTTTGTTCTATTCAGGCTTTCAAATGACTGGGTAAGGCTCATACATATTATGTAGGGCAATATGTTTTACTCCCAATCCATCTATTTAAATTTTCAATCTCATCCAAAAACGCTTTCATAGAAACATCTAAAATACAGTTTGACCACATATCTGGGCACCATGGCCCAGCTGCGTTGGCACATAAATTGAAACCATAAAATCAGCCATCATAAATACTTTAGCAGCATGTGTGCATTAGTGTTTGACTGACTAAATAGGAACTGTAGCTTAGCCAAGTTAATTTTCTGTTCAAGTTATTCAGGAAACAGGGATATATAAATTAAAATAACACTATAACAATATTTCCACCCTTAAGCTTGACCAAAATTTTAAAAGTTAACAAAAATAAATGTGAGAATATAAATTGGTATGACATTCTTGGAATGAAATTTTAGCAATATTTATTAAAAATTTAAATAATTAGATTTTCTACTATAACAATTTTTACTATGCTATACCATTAAGAAAACATGCACATGCCGGCCTGCGAACCCAAAGGTTGCTGGTTCGATTCCCTTGTCAGGGCACATAACCAGGTTGCCAGCCAGGTCTCCAGCCAGGTCTCCAGCCAGGTCCATAGCTGGAGGCAGGTGAAAGGCAACCATACATTGATATGTCTCTCCTTCTCTGCCTGTCTCCCTTCCCCTTTCTCTAAAAATAATAAATAAACTCTTTTTAAATAAAAACACATAATAAAAGAAAAATAGATAATTTACATAAAATTTTTAAAAAGAAAGCATGCACATTTTCCAAAGAATTCATGTTCAAAGATACTTATTGATCATAGTACAAAGTGGGAAGTAACTATGCATCTATTGGTGAAAGAATGGTTAAATTATGGCACTGACTTACCGAGATTCTAGGTAGTAGTAACAGATGTGAAGTAGATCTATTTGTTCTGTTCTGGAAAGATCATTCATTTTATTAGTTGATAATTTCATTTCTGAATTGGAAAAGGCAGTGGGAGAATATGTACATCTCTACCCAAGTATCACAGTATGGGTCTATTCAATACATTTATGTATGAAAAAGCCTAGAATCAGCTTTTACAAATGAGATGGTTAATTGTGGTTAATTCCAAGAAGGGCCTGAATTTGGGGGGAATATTTTAAGATGTGGAATTGTGATTTACCTGTATCATTGACCTTTTTTGCAACAGGAATCTTTCTACTACTACTTTTGTCATTAAAATATTTCAATGAATCAAATGATAAAAATAGTAGCTGTCTATCAATCAGTAAGATAAAGTTTCTCCTAACTGATAAAAGAGACAATCTGAAATCTGAAGCTGAATACGACAAACATTTATGCATTTTGCATGTAAAAGTAGATGGGGATTGGCAAGAGCTCTCTGCTGTTAGCTGATCTCAAGATCTAAGTTGCTTCCATCTTCCGGTTCTCCATGTTTGTTGCTGAATAAAAGCTAAAGCATGGAAGTGTCCAAGTGCTTCTGAAATATGTTAGCCTGGAACTAGGAAACATTGGTTTGTTTGTACTTCAGTGTCAGAGGCTAGCCACATGATACATTCTAGCTATGAGTACGCTTGGTAATGGAGTATTTCCAGGAACCTAGGAAGAGAAGAGGGAAAATAGGGTGAGCATTTGTGTCTCCCCAGTAAACTGTTAAATAGTATGTGTTCAATAAAGAGCAACTATTATACTTGTGGCGTCAACCCTCTTTATTTCTTGGAGAAGTGTCTGCAAAGTGCAAATTCATGGTGCAGTTCACCAACTTTCTGAGGACCGAAGATGTGATAGGTGCTTTCAAGTACAGGATTACATCTAATTTTCAAAAAGACTGTGAAAGCCTCTGTCTGAAACTTTCACTACTCTTCACTCAATAGCCCTTTTATCCACTGCCCTTTTCCATCACCTCTATAATTTCAGTAGGCAGAGAATTTTCTTCTTCCTTTTCGAGTATGGTCAGGATCTTGATTTGGGAGTCCTTGTGGCACACCAGCTGAGTGCACATGCCCACACATCTGTACAGGGCCCATTAGGCACACTAGAAACCAGTGGGGCAGTACAGAGAAGAGTAAGGGAAGGGTGCTGATTTTTTGTTTTGTTTTGTTTTGTTCTGTTGTAAAAGCAAAGCTCTCATATCCGGCAAAAGAACCCCTCAGAAGGACTCCAGCGTTTTTAGAAGTTCAGCTTTTTCACTGTTGGCTTGTACAGTAGTCTTTCCTCATCTACCATTTTGGAAGAGGCTTTGCTTTTAACCATTTCGCCCTTTTCACTTACAGTACGTATATTCTGTTTCGAGGAAAATACTCTGAAAGTCCTAATGCAAATATTAGGGTGGTTTCAGAAGACTCCGGTCTAAGTTTAGAGTTATGTCCCCCAAACCAGGAGGTTCTACGCCAAATCATATTGTACTAACCAGCCCACTTGGAAAAGACCTTGAGTGTGATGAACATGCTGATAGAAAGGGGCTGCTGCTATCGGAAGGATCCTGTCATTAGGGCCATGGCTGCCGGGAGTTGGAATACTGTCAGGGGGAGAGCAGGTGATTCTGCACAGTTTGCTCCAGTGAGAGCAGAGCTTGGTCCGTAGGGTACAGAGCAATCGTCTGGGAAAGGACACTGTAATGCAGGAATCAGCTGGAGCTGGGCAAAAATGCTTGCCCCTGGGCAGATGTAGCTCTCAAGGAGCAAACCACGGGGAAATAAAGCCCACAGAAAAATCCCTAAGTTGGGTTTCTCATTTTTGTCTCTTTAGGTAAGCTTTTAGTGCTTTGGCTGCAGAGACATTTTGGATAGCGATGTTCATGTAGGCAGCTGATTAGGTATTAACAAAAGAGAATGGAGAAAATTGGCTAAGCCTGATCAGGTTGGAAAACTATGGTTTCACAGAAACTCCAGGGCTGCCAACATCTGGGCACTCCTGCCCGGAGCTTCTCAGGGCTCACAGCTAGACTGGGGCTCTATAGGACCTCCTCCCTTCTGGGGTGAATGACCACTATCAGCTCTCATTCAGGGTCCTTGGATCATCTTTTTTTCCTAAGATTTTATTTATTTGTTTTTAGAGAGAGGGGAAGGGAGGGAGAAAGAGAGGGAGAGAAACATTGATGTGTAGTTGCCTCTCACACAGCCCCATCAAGGACCTGGCCTGCAACCCATGCATATGCCCTGACTGGGAATTAAACCGGCAACGCTGAGGTTCGCAGGCCAGCGCTCAGTCCACTGAGCCACACCAGCCAGGGCTTGGACTGTCTTTTTGATTAATTGCTTCTTTGATTAGGATTCCTTGATTGATTAAGGAAGTAATCAATTTCGGTGCACTTGTCAACTCTCACAGAGATGACAACTGAGTCGCAGGCTAGATTTTAGTTGGGGAAACTATAATAAAATACACATGTCCAGAACAACTGCTAGACTGTCAGAGAAAACCCACACACCTTCCCATCAGAGGATTCTCCAGCCAGACTTAAATGCTTGGGGACCTTCTGTTCCAAAAGGCTTACTTTCTACAGCACAGAGACTCATGTAGACACATTTTTAAGGTAGTTTTGTCCCTAGCCCTTGAAACAGTGGAAAGTTGTAAAAAGCCAGCAGAGGCTTACTGGGTAAATATATGCCTGGCTTCTGATTTCTAATCATGTACGAAATAATTGAAATGATAAAGTAGGAATGAACCTTAGAAATTATAATGTTATGGATGGAGAGCCTGGAGCACAGGTAGATGCTTAATTTGTCCAATATCCCATACTGTGTGCCAGAAGGAGGATTCCCAGTGATACCAGCTGTAACCATCCATGTTCTCACAACGACTGGGGCATCAGACTTGGGGGTGGAGTGGCTGGCAAGTGATTCATTCGTGATCAGTTAAAATTCTTACTGATCAGTAAGTATTCCAAACATACAGTCATAACAAAATTCTCTTTTGACTTATTTTCAGTCCCTTCCCTTACCCCTCCACCATACAACTGTATTATAAGTTCATTCTAAATGGATATAAATATGCTTATGAGCGTTACACAAATGGAATAATAAAGTATACATTGTTTTTCAATTTTCTCCCCTCCTGCAACTTGTGATACATCTGGAAGCATATAGTATATCAGTCTTGAGAGTGGCCTTAAAGTGTGGAAACTCAGATAACAGTATTGCATTAATATTTTCCAGATTAAACATGTTATTGAAAAATATTTTCTATATTGTCTATATTTCGACATTATAACACTCTCTACATGGATTTAGCATTTTTCTTTTTAAAAATTACTGGTAAGACCCTGGCTGGTGTGGGTCAGTGGATTGAGCACCAGCCTGCAAACCCAAGTGTCACTGGTTCGATTCCCAGTCAGGGCACATAACCAGGTTGCAAGCCAGGTCTGTAGCTGGAGGCAGGTAAAAGGCAACACTACCTTGATGTTTCTCTCCCTTTCTTCCTCTTTCCCTTCCCTTCTCTCTAAAAATAATAAATAAAAATCTTTAAAAAAATTTAAATTATGGGTAGTTACAAAATAGACAGGAGGAAGTTAAGAATAGTAAAGTTAATGGCAAAGCCAAAGAACTTATATGCATGATCCATAGACATGAACTAAGGGCAGGGGTTTGCCGGAGGGAAAGGAGGTCCAGGCAGAGGGAGACAAAGGGTGAAAATTGGGCCAACTGTAATAACATAATCAATAAAATATACTTAAAATTAAATAAATGACTAAGCCTATAATTAAAACTAATGCATATTTATTTGATTTTTTTTTTTATTTTATTTATTATTTCCAGAGAGAGGGGAAGGGAGGGAGGCAGAGAGGGAGAGAAACAGCAATGTATGGTTGCCTTTCACCTGCCTCCAGCTACAGACCTGGCTGGAGACCTGGCTTGCAACCTGGTTATGTGCCCTGGCTGAGAATCGAACCAGTGACCTTTGGGTTCACAGGCTGGCACCTTATCCACTGTGCTACCAGCCAGGGCTGCATATTTGTTTGAAAATATTCTCTCAGGGTATCAAGAATGTTCAGATATAGAACTGGTGTTCTAAGTCTTGCTCTTGAGAGTTAACTGGCCATTTGTTCCCTGGGTTGATAGAAATATGAGAAACAATTAAGTTCAATGGTTTAATATTTCTGTACTATACCTATCTGCCTTGTATAGACTTATCTTTGCATTTCACTTCTTGATCTGTAGGGTCAGCCCACAAAGCCCTATTGATCACAGTGATTAACCGCCAAGTAGGATATTATGAAGCACAGGCAAAACTCAGTGTCAAGCACAAGGTCCAGTGAGAGATTTTTCATTTGTCCTCTGAGAGATTTTTCTATGAAGCAGTTTCAGTGCCTCATCCATCTTGCCTTGGAATTATTTTATAGCTCTTTAGATTTATTTTATTACTTGCATTCCTTTGTTATGAATGGGATATGAGAGAAAGGTACATTCAAGTTTTTGTCTTCATTTGATGCTTTGTGTCAGCTCTCATGTACCATATTATTAACATAACATGTTCTTGTTTCCTGCATGTTTGGGGTTTTTTGAGAGGAATTATTTGTTGAGTATGTAGAATTACTGTCATGTAGAATTTTAAAGCCTCCTTCTTCATTTCATTCATAATTCGCATACATCATTTTAAAGCAAAAGTACTTCAAATTGGGTAAAAGTTTAAGTTACACTAGGGTGGGGTATTTCAATAACACACTAAGCACATTTGTCAATGGCCATGATATATGTAAAGTCAAAAGTTTAAATAAAAACATTTTTCTGTAAATGTAACAACTAGGCTTCCAATAATACTTTGTTCATCTTGTATTTTATTTTTAAAAATTGATTTTAGAGAGAGAGACTGAGAGATAGAGAGAAAAACATCAATTTGCTGTTACACTTACTTATGCAGGCATTGGTTGATTCTTATATACACCCTGATGAGAGATTGATCAAACCCACAACCTTGGCAAATTGGGATGATTCTCTAACCAATTGAGCTACCTGACCAGGGCCTCGTATTGTATTTCTCCAATATTTTTATTTTATAAGGGTTTTAGATCTACAGAAAAGTTGTGGGGAGGGCACAGAGATATTCCATGTACACATAATATGAGGGGTATGAAGGGGAACCCCAGAATTTGTTTATCAAAAATTGTGTATTTATTCTTACATATTTAAACTTCAACCATCTTCAAAGTACTCTTCATTTGATGCAGTATACCAATCAAGACTTTTTTTCCGACTGCTCAAAACAGTTTTGGAATGCGTTGATTTTGATGTCTTTCAGTGCTTCCCCATCAGCAAAAGGTTTCTCTGTGTAGATTTTTTCATCCAGGGAGACAAAAGAAATTGCTCGGGGCCAGATGGGGTGAATGGGGAGGGTGGAGTGTGGTAGTCATGCTGTTTTGGGTTAAAAACGGCTGAACACTCAGCGTGATATAGGCAGATGTGCTCATAATTCACCCATCATAAAATGGACAAACATGTTGAATCTTAAAAAAAAAATTCCACTGAAGCTGAATGCAGCCTCTCAGAACTGGTACAGATGGGTTCCTAAAACACTCACCTAGCAGGGGAAGCCTGTCCTACAAGGGGCCTGCCCTCCAGAGGTGTGTGAGCCCCTGTTTTTTGGGGGTCCCTCTTCATATATACAGTTTGCTCTATCATTACTATCTCCCATTGTTATAGTATATTTGTCATAACTAATAGACCAATATGATACATTATGATCCACAGTCCATACTTTTCCTAAATTTCCTTAGTTTTTACCTTATGTTCTTTATATATTCCAGGATTCCATCCAGGACACCATGATAGATTCTGTCATCATGTCTCCTTAGGCTCTTCACTAACTGTGATAGTTTCTCATATTTTCCTTGTTTTTGACAACTTTAACAGTTTTGAGGGGTACTTGTCAAGCTTTTTTTTTTTTTTACAACATTCCTCATTTTGAGATTTGTCTGATATTTCTTACCAATTTTTTTCATCTTTTTCAAGAATCAGTTTTTGGTTTCATTGAGTTTTCTCTATTGTTTTCTCATTTCCAATTTTGTTGATTGTCATTCTAATTTTTATTATTTAACTTCTCTTTACTTAAAAATTTAATTTCCTTTTTTCTTATGTTTCCTAAGGTAGAGACTTACATCATTTATATCTTTCTTCTGTTCTTATATGCATTTCACATTATAAGTTTCTCTATGTATTGCTTTAGCTGCAGCCAACAAATTTTGATAAGTTGTAGTTTCATTTTTTTTTAATTCATAATAATACTTCGAAATTTTTCTTAAGATTTCTTCTTTCACTCATAGTATACTTAAAAGTTCATTATCCAATTTGCAATGATTTGGGAATTTTCCATCTATCTTTCTGTTCTTTATTTCTAGTACAGTTTTGTTGCGATCTAAGAACAGATTTTGTATGATTTACATTACTTTAAATTTATTACCATGTCTTTTATCACCCAGAATATGGTCTATCTTGGTGACTCCCATGTAAACTTGAAAAGAAAGTATATTCTGCTGTTGTTAGATGGAGTGTTCCATACCTGACAATCAAGTTGATTAATAGTGTTATTCAGGTTATCTGTATCCTTAATGATATTCTGCCTGAATGATCTATAAATTACTGACAGAGGCATGCTTAAGTCTCCAAGTGTAAGTAGATTTCTCTATTTCTCCTTTCCTTTTTATCAGTTTTTGTCCTCATGAATTTTCATGCTTTGTTGTTAGGTACATACACATTAAAGTTTGCTATGTCTTCTTGATGAATTGACTCCTTTATCACTATATAAATTTTATCCCTCATAATTTTTCTTGTTCTGAAGTTTGCTTTATCTGACATTAATATGCTACTCCAGCTTTATTTTGATCAATGTTAGCATAGTATTTTTAATCCCTTTATATTTAATCTCATTGAGTCTTCAAATTGAATTTGTTATGGACAACATATTTTGGTCTGGTTTTTCTACACACACTGACAATCTGTTTTTTAGTTGGCATGTTTAGACTATTCACATGTGAAGTATTATTTATATAGTTGGATTAATATCTACCATTCAGGGGGTAACTGATTCTTATTTGGTAAATTTCCTGTTTGTTTCTTTTTCTTCTCATTTTCTGCCTTTTCTGATTTGAGCATTTTATTGATTCATTTTCCTATCTTTTCTCAGCATATTATTTATACTTCTTTTAAAAATTTTTCAGTGCTTGTCCTATCTTTAAAATTTATTTTTAAAATTAGTCTTAGTTCATTTCAGATAACATAGTTTCACATGTATCACAGGTAACTTAGAATACTCTCAATTCCTGCCTCCCTTTCCCTGAGATTCTGCATTTATTAGTTTTCCTTACCTATATGACTTAATCACCCAATACGTTATTGGTACTAATGTTTTAAGGAAAGAGGTATATTTTAGGACTACTAAGAAAAAGAAAGTATTTTATTTTATCTTCATTTATTCCTTCTCAGATTCTTCTTCTCAATAAAAAGAAAAACTCCTGATATATATTATATATGATATATATATTATTTTTATAATATTTATTTATTATTTATTATATAAATATATAATATATATTATTTATTATAGCCAAAGATCTTCTTTCAACATTACTGGCAGCGAAGGTCTATTGGCAATTGTTTTTCTCAGTTTTTTTCCTCCCTTAGGAAGTATTTCTCCTTCCCTTTTGAAGGATAATTTCACTGGATGCAGAATTCTAGATTGGTGGGGACATTTCCCAACACTTAAATACTTCATGCCACTCTCTTCTTGCTTATTTTTTTTCTGACAAGAAATTCACACTGTAGTTCTTCTCCCTAATCCTCTATACATAAGGTACTTTCTTTCCCTGACTTCCAGGTTTCTTGATTGTCATTGTTTATGTGCAGATTGAATATGCTACGCCTAGTACAGCTTTTTAAAATTTTGTCTTGGTTAGTGTTCTCTGAGATTCCTGGATCTGTGGTTTATTTGTTATTAAGTTTGGAAAATTCTTAGAAATTATTACTTTAAATATTTTTTCTCCATTCTTTCTTCTTCTGGTATTCTAATTACCCTTTTTGATATTGTTCCACAGTTCTTGGCTATTCTGTTTGCTTTGTTTTTCTTTATTTCCTTTGCATTTCACTTTGGAAAGTTTCTATTAACCTATTATAACCAAACAACCAATGGAGTCCCACCACCTGCTGCCCATAGGCAATAGCTCTAGAGACATAATCTGGTGGAAAGGAAAAATGAAATTTTATTTACATATATGTAAGCATATAGTAAATTGCTTGATGTCCACCCCCACTACCAGAGAAGCCAGCAGATTCCCCGGGTGAACATGCAGGGGAGGAGTATGGGACTTGTCACCAGAGGCCTCCTGGGAACTGTGGGCCTCAATCCCACCCCCTCTTCTTACCAGCCTTACTTGTAGTACCTGCACTGCTCCTGGTCAGGCCCAAAGTTCTCACAAGGGGTTCGGGGCCTGACTCTCCCTGGCTACACTGAGGCAGCCAGCTGGCCCTCACTGTGTTTATTGTTTACCTTCTGGTATCCTTTGTATTTTGTTGTTTATTATTGTTGTTGTTGAAAGTGTAGCTCTCCTGGGTAATGAAATTGGGGTAAACAGGCTTTGAGTGTGAGGATTCATGTTAATCTGGCTAAGAGCTGGGCTGTGTTAAATGTTTATTGTAGCAATGGGTACTAGAACCTCTAAGTTCCTCTCATGTCCTTATTTTGATTTCCTGTCTTGGTTTTGGGGCTTCTTTGTGCCCTTCTCCTCAGAGAAGGTATATTTCTTGCAGCTTTTTCAGCTCTTACCCGTTGTTACTTGACTGGAGCCTTGTTGGTTCAGTAATAAGGTATGAGGGACAGAAAGCATCCCATGACCTTCTGGTTAAGATTTAGTCTGTTAGAGGGTCTGTGTCTCAGTGCTATGGCCTTCACAAATGTTTCTGTTTCATCTTCAGTGATATATTTTCCTTCTTTAGATTGCAACTTTCCCAGTCTATTTCTTTAAAGCCTTGTTCCTGTCCACTATTATCTCTCCACTTCTTTGGGTGAGAGACCAGGAAAGCGGTGAGGAATTCCCCTTCCCATTTAGGATATGGTTTCAGGACTATGCTCAGTGAAGTATTTTACCTGGACAGTAGGCCTTTGTTATGGAGGTTATGAGTGTTTAGTAATGGTTACTTCCCCTCTTCCTCTGCTAGAGTCAAGGGAGATTTTTAAAAATATTTTATTTTTATTTTTTATTTTTAGAGAGAGGGAAAGAGAGGGAGAAAAACGTTGATGTGTGAGAGAAACAATGATTGGTTGCCTCTCGCATGCCCCCAAATGGGGACCTGGCCCACAACACAGGTTTGTGCCCTGACCAGGAATTGAACCAGCGACTTTTCAGTTCACAGGCTGGTGCTCAACCTGGAGTCACACCAGACAGGAACAGGGGAGATTAAAAAAAAAAATTAGGCTTCTTATCCTGTGAACTTAGTGGGGTTCCTGGAGGGAAAGTCCTTGATTGTGCAAGCAGACTTTAGCAGCTCTATCACTCTACATATGCCTGTCTGTCCATAATTCAGAGTAGCAGTTTTAAAAGGTAAAATTAGAATTTACACTCAGGAAACCTGAAGTCAGAGACTCTGCTTCACCAGCCAAAAAGAAGAAAGAAGAAAAATGTTCTGAAATTCTACATCAGAGCTTGAGGTTCTCTGTGTGGAGCCCAATCTACTTTAAAGACAGGAAAGACGAAAGACAGAGAGAAAGCCCTGTTTCTCCAAACTGTCATCGCCTGCATCCTTCAATTAGGCAAGTCAAGTGCTCTATTCTCTTGTAACTTTCTCTATTCCCCACTGACCTCTATTCTTTACTGCCAACCACCATAGATCCAACTGTTTATCAGAGAAATGTGACAGGGATGTACGTGATGAAAATATTGGAACGTCCTGGTTGGACTCTTTAAGCATAAAAGAAGAATTAACAACCTGAATGAATTGTTGGAGGATTGAGGTTCATCTAATAAAGAAAGGGACTTTAATAAAAGCTTGTGTTTACTTTGAAATAGACACAGGGGTTACTAAATATGTATAACCCATAGAGCTATGCCTAGGGATTTTGCTTGCTTGTACTTTCTCACATTTCTTTTTCTTCCTCTTTCTTTCTTTCTTTCTTCCTTTTTTTGTATCACCTGACATGCTTTGCACAACCTAGTTCCAATTCTGCTTCTGAATTTTAACGAGAAAATTGCAAACTTGCTCCAGTGTGCTTTAAATGCCTTCCAGTACAAGTTGTACATGGCTTTTATCCCTGATGAGAAAACTGGAAGTTCAAGAAGTTAGACTTCACTCTTTCCTGGTCCAAGGTTGTGGTCTGGCTGTGAATAGTCTCAAGGGATTTCACAAAAGGCCTGTAAACCCAGACTTCTGTGTTTAATATTGATCTTGCTCGCTGGCAGATTTTACTTTTTATTTACATGTGATGTCATTTGTGTACCAGGTATTTCCAAATGAAGGTTGTCTGACTAACCTGTAGCTAAAAGTGAGTTGGAACCCTCTGCACTCCTATTAGAATGGTGAAAATTCAAAACAGTGATAATGCCACATGCAGAAATGGTGGAGCAGCAGGACCCCTTATTCATTGCTAGTCCCTTTGGCAGACCATATGGTGATTTCTTACAACACTAAACGTACTCTTACCATATGATCCAGCAGTCACACTCCTTGCTATTTATTCAAATGAGTTGAGAATTTATGTCTACACGAAAACTTGCACGTGGATATTTATAGCATGTTTATTCATAATTGCTGCTAAAACTTAGAAGCAACCAAGATGTCCTTTAGTAGCTGCTGAATAAACTGTGGTACATCAGACAATGGAGTATTGTATTATTTGGTGCTAAAAAGAAAGGTGCTATAAAGTATTAGAAAGACATGAAGGAAACTTAAATGCATATTACTAAGTGAAAGAATCTAATCCAAAAAGGCTACGCACTGTATGATTCCAACCATATGACATTCTGAAAAAGGCTCTGGGGATAATAAAAAGGGGTTAGAAGGAGGGAAGGGGGAATAGATGGAAAATAGAGGTTTCTTAGGGCACTGAAACTGCTTTCTGAGATGCTATTATGGTAGATTCACGTCATTAAACATTTGTCCAAACCTATAGCATGTACACCACTGAGAGTGAACCCTAATGTAAATTCTGGCTTTTGGGTGATAATTATGGGTCAATGTAGATTTATTGATTGTAACAAATGTACCACTCTGGTGGGGGATGGTGATAGTGTCAGAGACTGTGCATATGTGGGGAGAGGGGCTGTATGGAAACTATACTTTCCCTTCAATTTTTCGGTGAACCTTCTATTTTTTTAATGTTATTGTTGTTGTATTACATCCATCCCCTTTTTGCTCCCCTCTGTCCCCCTCCCCACCCACCCATTTCCCCCAAAGTCAATCCCACCTGTTTTCCATGGAACCTTTTTTTTTTTTTTTTTTTAAGATCTTATTCATTGTTTTTTAGAGAGAAGGGCAGGGACGAAGGAAGAAAGGGAGAGAAATGTAATAAATGTATGGTTATGGTTGCCTTTTACCTGCCTCCAGCTTCTGTGAACCTTTAACCGCTCTAAAAATAAAGTCTATTATTATTTTTTAAAGTAAATGAATACTTTCAGTCTGGACCAGATGGTATAGACCTATTTCTTACTGTTTTTCCTTGCTAAACACATCTATAAACCCTGGAAATGGTACAAGAGACAACCAAAGGAGAATTCTGAAATGTAATGAAAAGAAGGCAAGCAGGTTGGGGACCCCAGGACCAGAGGAACACCACAGCAGCAAGGTGTATTGTGGAGCCCCAATCTAGACAGGAAGGCCTTCAGCCCTGGCTGGTGGCTCAGTGGATAGGTGCCGGTCTTCGAATCCAAAGGTCGCTGGTTTGATCCCCAGTCAGGGCACATAACCAGGTTGCAAGCCAGGTCTCCAACCAGGTCCGTAGCTGGAGGCAGGTGAAAGGTAATCATACATGGATGCTTCTCTCCCTTTCTTCCTCCTTCCCTTACCCTCTCTTCAAAAATAATGAATAAAATCATTTTTTTTTTTTTAAGAGGAAGGTCTTCATGTTTTTGGACCCCTGACCTAGCAACGGAAGATCTGGTAGGTTCAGTCCTCCCCCAGATCAAATGAGAGTTCCTCAAACAACATTAAGGGAGCCTGACAACATTGGCAGGGGGGGACCAGTAGGGAGCCTCATCAGAAATAAGTAACCAGGAGAAGTAGTCTCTCTTTCCTCTGGGATTGGGACCATACTTTTCAGGGAGAAAACTAAAGTGGGCAGGCAGAATCCAGTTGCAAAAGGGGGTCTGGTGCTGGAGGGTTCTTTTTTTAAAAATTTTTATTCATTATTTCCAGAGAGAAGGGAAGGGAGAGAGGCAGAGAGGGAGAGAAGCATCCATGTATGGTTGCCTTTCACCTGCCTCCAGCTGGAGACCTGGCTGGAGACCTGGCTTGCAACCTGGTTATGTGCCCTGGCTGGGAATCGAACCAGCGACCTTTGGGTTCACAGGCCAGCACCTTATCCACTGTGCCACCAGTCAGGGCTGGAAGCTTCTTTATCTTAGAGGGTCTGTCTCGTCTCTACCTGGAAACACTGAGGTTGGCAGGGCAAAGGGGGGGTAAAAATGACCTCACAGCAAGCGCTAGCATATGGCAAGCCTTTTTGTCCCTGCAGGCCTGAAATTCTCCTTTCCACTCAGAAGCACTGGGGCCCGTGGGGGCAGAATGGTGGCAAGAGGGGAAGAGGAGAAAGGGGACTCAGTCACAGCCAGCAAATTAGTCCCGGAAACTTCTCCATCTGCATGAGACTCTTACATAGAGACACCAGAGTGGCAAGCATACCAGCAGAACAGACCTAGTCACAATAAGCAGACCAACCTGGAAAGTCTCAATCTCCTTTAGATTAAGACTCTCCTACCCCAAGGACAGGCCAGTGACCTACCCATAGCATGCTGGATGCCCCTTTCACTATCTGCTGCCTCAGTTGCTTGTGGGTAGTATTTGCCTGTATTTAAAACTTTTCATTTAACACTAAAAGAAAAATATTAAGTTGGCTTAGCATTTGCCTTTAAAGACTTTCAACAAAAGCTACCTATCTGGGAGGCTGCTTTAAGCACCAAATTCGTGGTACTTTTTTTTTTAAAGATTTTATTTTTATTATTTATAGAGAGAGAGGGGAAGGGAAAGAGGCAGAGAGGGAGAGAGGTATCAATGTATGGTTGCCTTTCACCTGCCCCCAGCTACAGACCTGGCTGGAGACCTGGCTTGCAACCTGGTTATGTTGCCCTGGCTGGGAATCGAACCAGTGACCTTTGGGTTCACAGGCCAGCGCCTTATCCACTGTGCCACCAGCCAGGGCTTGTGGTAATTTTTTTACAGCAGCCAAAGGAAATTAAGATAGATTGATTGATAGATACATAGGTAGATAGGTAGATACATAGTCAAATAGGTGTAAATATTCCATCAATACATACAATGATCATGTTTTTCTACTTATGTAATAACATAGTTATTTTCCCATGGCATTAAAAGTTCTTCAGAAATATCATGTGGAAGCCATGTAAGTTTATTCTATGAACATCTAATGTCCTCTTAGAAAATGAGGTTGTTTCAGACTTTGGACAATAATTGACACTATAATAATCACCTTTGAACATACAATTTTGTGGGTATATAGGAGTATTTCATTAGCATGAATACCTAGAAAAGGAATTGTAGTGTCCAGTGGATTTCATGTTTATAATTTTAAATATACATTGTCAAATTTCCATCTGCCAATATGCTATGAATTAAAACTCCATCCTGTAGTACATGAAAGAGCTTGGCTTCTTACAACAACTTAAAATTTAATTAAACATTTTAAATTATATTTTCCTCAAAATGCAAATAGCTGCTTTCTTTCTCTGAATATGAGTAATATATATCCATGGGAAATATTCAGAAAATTCAAATATAAAAAGAAAAAATCACCCAGAATTTCCTTTATCTTTGAATACATACTGTACATACATAAATACTGTCTAAACAGAAACAGTAAGAAAGAAAAAGAAGAGTACATACATTGAAGAAATACCAACAGAGTTAAAGAGAGGGTCTTTCTTAGAACAAAGTTTGAGATCTTACAAGTTAGGCAAATCAATATATATATGCTGTCTTTCACTTTTTATTTTTATTCTTGCTGTCATTTAAAGAAGTATATTCATATATGGAACAATATTTATATTTATTTATATATAGAAATGTATGAGAAATTTTATATATAAAAATTATTTAAATATAAGAATAGATGTTTAAAATAAAATTTTCTTTATATATAAAATCTACAATTTTTATGTAAAGATACATTTATATAAAATATAAAGGATTTATATAAAGAAACATGTGTTAGGGGACATATATATGAAATTTCTATACTAATATATAGAAATATATATTTCTTTAAGTGAGGACAAAGCTAAATGGAGGAGTTTTAGTTATTAGCAAGTCAGGGGTCATAACTAAGGCCCAGGAAAATTCAAGAGAAGAGGAAGGGATAGATATCAGAGAATAACCTGAAATGGTGCCCAGAGGAATATTGGATCCATGAAACTGGTGAAAGTTGACCTCTAGTGTTAATGGAATGCTTATAAGTGGGGGTTTATTCACCTAAATGACTAGCTCAACCAAATAGGTTGTAGTGGTTAACATGGTCAGTCCAGAATCAGCAGTTTCCTCTGTCACCCCAATCTGTTTCCCTACTGAACAAGCTTTTCCCATTTCAGTGAATGGCACTGCTGTCCACGCAGATTCTCTGGCCACATGCTGAGAGGCATTACTGATACTGCTCTTCTCTCGTGACCTCACAGCCATTTAAATTTTACCAGCTGAAGGCCCAGATACAGTAGGGAAAAGGCTCTACTCTGTCTGAATTCCAGACAAACGGATTCTATGAGCCTAATAAAGTGATTGCTGCTTTGCAATACCAAGTTATGGAGCAGTAACTGAAGCATGTTCTATCAATATATTCCTCATTTTAGTTTATACTCTAATTCATCAATATTTTTCCATATTCCATTCCATTTTTATTCCATTTCTATTCCATCCTTCAAAACTGTGTATTCTACATTCCATTCCAAATTTCATTTCATTTTTCTAGTCCATCAGCTATTTTTAAATCTATGGTGCATAGTTCATCGTTCATTTATTTCATGCCATTGCATTTCAGTTCAATTCTATATTTCTTCCTATTTAATTTCAATTGCCTTTTTCTTTCAAATTCCATCACTCCATATTCCATTTCATTCCTTCTCACATAATATTATATATTTTATTCTGTATGCCATTACATATTTATTTCCATTCTCCGTTCATTCCGGTTTTCCATTAAAATTCATTCAATGTCCAAACTGTTCAATTTTCCATTCCATATCCTATTCAGGTCCATATTCTACTCTCTATTGCATCCATTTTCCTCTGCAACTGGTCTCTATTTCATCCCATTTTGCACTATATTTCAAATCCATTTTCTGTTCCACATTATTTAACACTACAAACACTATTCCATTCTATTTTGTGTTGTGTTTCCAGTTGCTCCTCCATTACATTAAACTTCCCATTCCATTTTGCCAAAAGTGTTATAACAATGACTTTTGGGAGATCAGCTTGTCAACATTTTTATCAAAGAATTGCAAATGTACCTGGCCTTATACTAAGAGTTTCCACTTCTTGGAATTTATCCATAACAAGAACAAACATAGGATAGGGACAAATTTTAGCAAGAAGGATGTGTCTCATGGTGATGTGCTAGAGGGTGAAAAGTTGGAAACAACATATATGTTGGTGATATAACAATGTTAGAAAATGTAGGCTTTCGCTATAAATGGAATATTTTCTAGTTACAAAATGTCCTCTTGTAAATGTAGTTATTGAAATGGAAAGCATATTTTCTGGATACAAAACAGGTTACAAAGATCTGCATGGTTGAAGAATTCCATGTTTATAAGACAAATCAAAATTATAAAATATCTAGGGGTGGCCATTCTGTCAACAATTAAACATTTCTAGTAGTCATCTATGAGTGTGTGGAAATTAGAGTGCAAGTTTTCCTACATTTGCTTTCCTGTTTTGGGTACTGAACATGAAACCCTTTTCTAATAGCGATTAAAAATATGTGTCCAAATATTAAACTTCAAGCCTGTACATCACAATGTATTTATATGGGCAGAAACTAGACACCCATGGCCAAGAATAAAGACTAGGTCAAATAAAGTAGCATACATTCATAACTAGATTACCATGTAGCCTGTACAAATGTTGATGTACATTGAAGGGCAATATGACTCTTAATTCCAGGCAATCTTTGCCTATGCCTCAGGGGGCATATTTTCTGGAAAATGTCTAAACCCCCCTGTAGTGCTTGGAAACCACTGGAGGCAGAACCGCAAAGTATCCAGCAGCATGGACCCTATCCCATTTCTCTTCTTTCAACCACTCTCTTGACACTTAAACCTACTTGAGTCCTGTGTGAGGTGATCCAGATGTCAGATGGAGCCCCAGGACCTTACCCTCTGGGGTCATCTATGGATTCCATGAGGGCGTCTGAGCTGGGAAATTCCCTCTCTCTGACCAGTGTAGCATTCCTTTCAAGTAGTTTCTTGAGTTTCACCTACCAGAATGGTGCTGACACGCTGACTTGGGGTCACTCCAACTATTTATAAGGAGAGCCCCACCCTCGTACACAAATTTACATACTTTCAGAGGCTGTTTACAGATAAGGAAATTCACATCATTGACCAGGCCATAAGGGTAGTACACACACACCCTCCTGTTTGCTGCCAGGTGGATGGAGTTGGACAGCTCTTGGAATAAGGAAAGGATCACGTGATAACCAGGCCACCAGACACAAATGAAGATTTGGCCAGGGTCCGCCACCCTCCTTCCTCACTCCCCTAGCCCAGGCTCTGCAAGGTGAAGGGGCCAGAAGGGCCTAGGAAGGAGGTGGGCCCTGGCCAGTATCAAGGCACGCAGGACTGGCAACCCAGATCCTGCTGCCAAGATCCCAGTCTCAAGTGAGACTGGTCTCAAGTACCACTGAGCTCCAGGGCAGCATGAAAGAAAGCTTCCTCCACCACAGCCTCTATTTCTATCATTTTGGGGGCCCTCACTGTCCTGCACCAACTTGCAGGTGAAGAGGCTGCTGGAGTTCCCGTTCTGATTTTCGAGGTGTGGAGGCTGAGATGGGCCACAACGCAGACCATGTGCTACCACGCGACAAGGAGCATTGGCCAGGTCAGTGGACATGCTCGGACCCACATGGGGGGTAGGGGGGATGCCAAAAAGCAGCCCCCAACTTGAAGAGCCTGCACGGACACAGAATCTCTCCAGATGTCGTGTTTCCTAGAGACTCCAGGGCTTAGGTCTGTGGTTTTGCAGCCATCTCCTCCAGACTTGCAGCCTGGCAGCTGATACCATCCTCAAGCATCTGTCTGAAGTTGAGCGCCCGGGCCAAGCCCTGCCCTCCGAAGCTGTGACAACTGGTCCTTCCTCTCCATAACCACTGGCACCTGGCCAGGCCCTGGATCCCAGCCAGGCCCTGAGTGTGGAAGCTGCGCCACCCAGGCAAGCTTTCCTGTGCCATCATGGCCAAGTGCAGGGCTTGGCTGGGCGGTGTAGTTTAGTACCACACTGCACAGCCGCCCTGTCTACCTGAGTCAGGTGGCCTGAGTCCTTGGTTCTCTCCCTAGGTTCATCCAAGGAATGCTTATCTTTAGGGGTCCCTGACACTCTCCCAGCCTGGTGGTAGTGCCATCTGCATTAGGGCCTCCTCACCCTGGTCTCCTAGTACATTCTCCTTTCATTTTGCTGGGCAATGTAGGGAAAGCTTCCTCTCCTCCTTCCTTAGGTCTCTTGGCCTGAGCCCCTCTCCTTGCCCATTGGTTTTCTGTTCTGAGCTTCTCTTCCTCCCACCCTAATGATGCTGATGATTTTTTTTTGTCCCCAACTCCAAGCCTAGCCCTCCTAGATGTAGGCAGGCCTCACTGCCTGAATCTGATGCTCTGACCCCTGCCTCTCCAGGAGAGCAGGCCAAAAGAAAGAGCACCCCCCTCCTCCCACGTGCTGTGACATTCTGTAAGCTACCTCCAAGAGGAAAAGTTGGAATAGGTATTCCTCCACTGCGGTGAATGGGTTGCCTGCTAATGGGTACCTGCGAGGTTTCTGAGAGTTCCGCTAGGCACTAAGCAGCATTATGAGAAATTATAAAGCCTCTCCTCTCCAGGATGCCACCACTAAAGTGCTCTAAATCGACTGTTGACCCTTGATTCCAGGCCCCTGCTCCCTCAAAAGGGCCTGCCTTTGCTCTTAAGCTGAAATTTCCTTTTTCCGAATTGCCTTTTATAGAATAAATGCTTTAGAAAAATAGTATCTCATTCTGGTTTCCCTATAATTACACATAAACATGAGCACTTTTTTTTGTTGTTGTTGTTTTAGGTATTTGTGCTTCTGTGAAATAGCTCTTAATAGCTTTTGTTCATTTTTCTCATTGCCTTAAAGATACACATTATGAATAATGCCCCTTTTTCTGATTAATGCAGGCACATGCTTTTCCCAGTATTTTTTCTTGTTCTTGAACCTTTTGAATACTCTTTTAATAACTGAAAGTTTTAAAATTATTGTGGCTATGGCTGGTGTGGCTCAGTGGATTGAGCAACCAGCCTATGAACGACAGGGTCACCAGTTTGATTCCCAACCTGGGCACATTCCTAGGTTTTGGGCCAGGTCCCTGGTTGGGGGCATGTGAGAGGCAATCAGTTGACATACCTCACACACATTGATGTTTCTCTCCCCCTTTTCCTCCCCTCCCCCTTCTGCTCTCTCTAAAAATAAACAGAATCTTTAAAATGATTATGAAGCTGAATCTGAACATACTTTACAACTTGCGATTCCTATATTTTAATTAAGAAATCCTTTACGCATCCCAGTTTACATAAGATAGTCTTTTGTTTATGTACTTTAAGCCCTGCTTGTCATAGAATGTAACACACCTAAAATTTGTTTCAATGCACAATTTAGAGTCCCATTTCATTCCCTTTTCCCGTATGGTTCATCCACTGTGTAGTAGCGTTTCAAATGTCCTCCTTTTCCTATGATCTATTGTGATAGCGCTGAAATGGAATGCG
The DNA here is from genome assembly GCA_004026585.1 of Noctilio leporinus. Taxonomy (NCBI): domain Eukaryota; kingdom Metazoa; phylum Chordata; class Mammalia; order Chiroptera; family Noctilionidae; genus Noctilio; species Noctilio leporinus. The sequence continues at coordinate 14,745 of PVIW01006372.1, read as the reverse complement.
TGTTTTTATTTAAGAAAAGTTTTTAAATTTTAATTTAATTAATTTATTTTTAATATACTTTTCTTGTTGTTGTATTACATCCATCCCATTTCCCCTCCCCTCTCTCCCCCACCCACCCACTCCCCCCGACAATCAATCCCACTTGTCGTCCATGTCCATGGGTCTTCCATGCTAGTTCATTAACCAAACTGCTCCCCTTCTTTGCCTCCTCTTTTCCCCTCTCCACTCCCTACCAAAAGTTTTGATTTGTATTCATGATGTTAAGGCATTTTTTATGAGTATTTTACATGTTATAGTGGTATAGTAACTGTATTTAAAAAATGGAATGAGTTTTAATGTGTGCATGGATCTAAGTTTAGACCCTGTATGTATGTCTGCTATATCATTGTGTTACAAAAAGCTTCAATGTGCTCTAGGACTAGTAACTTCATTCTCTTTCAGAAGTGTTTTCATAATTTTCATATAGCATGACCCTATGCTTTTTCATACTCACCTTGGAAATACCTTGCAAATTGCATAAAATAATCCTATTGGGATTTTGTTTGAAACTGCTTTGAATTTATAGGTTATTTCGAGGAATCTTTGTTATTGTAATAGTGATTCTTCTTGTCCACGAAAACAGTGCATCCTACCGTTTATCTAGAGTCTTTTATAACCTGTGTTTCAGTGACTTTTTAATAATTTTTTTCAGTTTTATTCTGATGTGTCTAGGTGTGGTTTTCTTTGAATCTACCTTGCTTGAGGTCTATGGGAGTTCTAATCCTGTAGTTTGGTGTCTCTAGTCAGTTTTTGAAAAATTCTAGGTAATTACCTGTTCATATGAGGTCTGTCCAGAATATATCGAGCCAATGCCAATATAATAAAACAGTTTGTGCAGTTGATACTTTCAGGAGAGACCTTGTATAATTAATGTTTAATAAGTAAAATAGAAAATGGTGGTTTCATTTTTATAAAACATAAAATGTTTTTATTGTCTCCAGAATTGTTAATTTTATGCCATATTTGGGAGGATTAAAAAAAAGTAGCATGCTAGTGGACTCTTTAGAAGGGACAGAGAGTAATCTTTTATTGTGTTTATTTAAAATGGAGTTATGACCATAAAATTCCTACTTAGTTTATACTCTCTTAGCATAGGTGATTTACAACTTGGACAAGAGAAGTCGAATCAACCCAAGGTGGCTGGAGTGAGGGAGAGGTGATGAAAGTATCAAAGGTAAGGAAGAGGCAGTGCATGATCAGGTGGGTGGAGGAGGAATATAACCTGGGGGGCAGGGAATGGGAGTGATGGGAAGAAGGGTCACAATCAAGAAAGAGAAAAACAGCAGAAGTCAGAAGCCTGAAGGGGGGTGGTCTTGGTTTTTAGAGAAAGAAATGTTTACGTATTGGGAACAAGGCCTCTTAAAGCCTGTCAAAGTGGGGAGGAGAAGACTGAGGGAACCATGTAAGGTTCGTGATTAATATGGCAAAAGGGTGAAATATTAAGTGAAAACTATACTAATGGGTAATCCCATTTTAAAAAATAGTTGTGAATGAGTTTGCGACCAGGTATGGGAGGATGAGTGTGTATGTGTGTGTAAACATATTAGTACAAAATTGGATGGGTATACACTGTCCTGTGATCAGGATATACATGCAGTGTCTGCTTGTTTGTCCTCCTTGACCATATTGTCACTTCTGTGATGAGGCTCCACTTAGCTGTTTTCAAAGAATTTAAGTTGTAGCAACATGGTGGAAGGCCACTTTAAAGTAAATGGGCTGGAAAATATATGCAAAACCACTAAAAAGAACTTCCTGTCCCCCTTTCCTATATTTTCCCTCTTCTTTGCTTTTCTGATGTATGGCTAATATTATTATTAGACCTGGTCAAGAAGGGCTCTAGTCCGGGCCCCCATATTTTAGAAGTTTCTAGCTAAGCCATCCTCATTTGCATTTCATGCCAGAGCTAAATGTTTACAGAGATGAGGGAATAAGGCTCCAGGTCCATCATGTTCTAGCCACCTTTGTAAGAAGTATGCTTGCCTCCTGCTCAGCAAGAGCTAGCTGCAGTTCTCTGGGAGCTGCATGTACTGCCCCCTGCAAAAGAGTTGCTGTGTTCAGTGCCTAACCTTGTTCACACCTATTTTCCTCATTGGCATACTTGAGTACCTGCTGGCCAACATCCTGGAGCTGGCAAGCAAGGAAGCCTACAACCACCACAAGATGCACATCCCCTCAGAACATGTAAAGAGAGCAGTGGACAACAACCTGCACTTCAGCTGCCTCTTTGTGACTAGCACCTACACTTGAGTTGACAGCATTCCCTTACCCAGGAAGATGAGGAACCCAGTGGGTCCCAGATCCTGGTGACCTTATTGATAACCTCATCTAGTCCCCTAAACTTCCCATAGGTGAGAGAGGCCTTCTGTTGTCAGCACTTGCTATTGAAGTGTTTGAACACATTTGTGTGTTTCGGACTCCTCTGTTTCTGTCATTGTGAATGGGAAATGGCTGTGAGACATCCCAGAGGAGATATCTTATGGTGAGTTGGAGGGTAGAAGGTACAGTCAGTGTGGGAGTAGCTGGAATCAGGGATTTCAGGGAGCAGTTTCTAATGGTGGTGATGTGGGGTATGGTTCTAGTGGAAGTAGCTGGGCGAGGTTGTGGGGGATGAGAAGACTTTCTAATGGGTTCTGAGCAAGTCAAGGCTTTTGAGGCCAGGAATTTGGCAGGGAGCTCCCAGAATGATGGTGGTAACTGGGGTGGGTTTGAAGACCATGACTTAGGGGCCAAAGGCTTTATTTGTGATTGGGAACATCTAAAAGTAGGAGGTGGTAACAACAGGGGTGGGCAGAGAGGGTGACATAGCAGTCGGCATGAACTTAATGGTACTGGGCTTTACACAAGGAATGAGGAGTGGTGGGGAAAACATAAATATACATAAAAGAAATAATAATGGCTGTGCTGATTTTATATATTATTTATTTATACCCTGCCTTATTCCAAAAAATGGACTTGAGACAGGGATTATTAGCTAGTGAGTGCTGTGATACTGTCTGTAGGATATATCCTTCTGTCCTCTCTTGTAAATTACTGGTAAATTACATAAAAGCTACTCTTATGGACTAAGACAGGCAACTCAAGCAATTCTTAATGGTTATTGTTTATGAATTTGTTTAGTTATAAATGTACTCCATTGTAAATGCAATTATTGATATAAATCTCATTTGCACATGAAGCACCTATCTTGTGTATCATATACTTAACAGTGCAGCACAGAGTTTTCAGTGGCTTAGTACATGTTTGGAGAGGTTTAATTGTGCTCTTTCTAAGTTCTATCCCAAATGATGGACTCATAATTCATAGAGTTCTTATAAATACTCTCTCGTGCTGTTTTAAGTTTAAAGTAGTTGTCACATCAAGTGTTCTAGCAGTCATTCCCTTTGCATCTGACTGTCCACACTTGACATTTTGTCCTGTTCATCATATGCTTGAGGGCCACTGTCTGCTGTCTCCCCGCATGCCGTAGAGGGCTTGTCATAGAGGGCTGGTCAGGGGCTGCCCAGATGGCCTCAACTGAATCCAACAGACAGCAAACACTGTGAAAAGGTCCTGTTGGCTGTTGGCTTGAGTTTTAGTAGCTATTGCATTATGTGTGTCTGTCTTACATTGCTCTGGTTCTCCAATCTCAGTTTTAGCAGAGATCAAAAAGCTGAGGGTCTGTCAGGCCTAGGATGCTATGGTCTGGAAAAAGTGGTCCTCAATTGGTTGCTTAAGTGTTTACAATGCACCAAATCTGGGTGAGGTCTCCAGGAGAGCCTAGGGTAGTTGGCAACTGTACTATGTGAAGGACAGAAGAAACAAGAAGTGGTTGATTCTCTTTTAATACAGGTGAGTTTGATCCACTGAATGTCCACTAGGGCTGAAGTCCATGGGACTCCTCAGCTAAAAGCAACTCCCTTCATTATATGTGCTAAGCACATTGGCCTATCTCTTTTGCTAGCTGGAAACTACCCACCTAGATAGCCTTATATTGAAGGGACCTGTTGATTGCTGATGTGTTCCCACTCTTTCCATGGAGACCATGGCTCCATGCAAACATTGGGATTTTGGCCACAAACTCCTCCGTTGTTGTCTGTCTTGCTGTTATGTCGTATTCTGTCCTTGGACCCTGTGGGTTATAAGAGTTTGTATTTTTAGAGGCTCTTGGCACAATGTTTAATGATAAGATACATTGAGTTCCAGCATCTGTAAAACTTGATGAGGTATACTCAGTTTAATTAATACTTGGAATGGCCACAGTAATGTTCTTGAGTGTTCCTCAGCACCTCAGTGCATCAGCACTCCAAGAGCTTTGACTTCAGAAACCAAGTATAGGAAGATATTAGGCAGGGCGACAATTGCCCACTTGGAGGAGGAATGCAGCCCCACAGAGGTCGATCTCACAATGGGTAAAAATTAGGAAGAGTGAACAGGAAAGAAACAGAGAGGCAATGACAGAGAGACTGACTGAGTTGAAATTTGGAAAAGCTAGAAATAAAAGCCATCTGAAAGGACTTAGTACAGAAAGCTCATACTGAACCCCCCTTTTTTTCCTTTTTGATTGACATTTATTTATTTATTATTTTCAGAGGGAAGGAGGAAGAAAGGGAGAGAAGTATCCATGTATGGTTGCCTTTCACCTGCCTCCAGCTAAGGACCTGGTTGGAGACATGGCTTGCAACCTGGTTATGTGCCCTGGCTGGGAATCAAACCAGTGACCTTTGGTTTGCAGGCCAGTGCCTATCCACGGAGCCATACCAGCCAGGGCTTCATACCGGCTTCTAAGGGTTTTTACTACTAGCTCTGTACTCCAGCATATGGCCCAAGAAATGAGGCAGTTGGTAGGAATAGCCCGAGTACATGCTTTACTCAGGGACCCTCAAGTTCTCTGAGATGAGTTACATAGGGTTGGACTGTACACTTTGACTCACAGATGTACTCAGCACACCTGTCAAGCAGATGAATGTGACACTGATGAGCCGTATCAGAGCAGACCCCAGAAAAATACTACGCCCTATGCCAGGTGAGCCCCCTCTATCATTACATTGGACTTTTATGGCCTGGGAATGGGCTCATCCTAGCATAGCCACGATCACTGCTAAGGCTGATGCTAAATGTCACACAGTACAGGTTGCCAGAACATTATTTTGCAAAATAGGGATGGTTCGGTGGTTTACTATTTTGTAGCAAACCCTGGCCCTGCAGATAAATGAAGCCATTTTAAACCTACAGTCTGCCCTCCTTGACCCATCATTGGAGGAACTTTTCCTCAAGGGGGCCCCACCAAACTATAAATCTGCCCTTCTTTCTCTGAACAGCTTGGGGAAGCCCTAAGAGAACTAGATACCTAATTGACTTGAGAGAAACTCACCCAATAGACAGGTTGCAGTTAATCAGAGTCAGCCATTGGCTTGACCCTCTAGATGTTTTCCCCCAGACCCTCTATATCCTGAGCCTCTCCCACAGGGACCCTTGCAGAAATCTCTTCGGGTGAACTCTAGGAAATGGAACTTCCATGGACCCCATGCCTGGGCAACCATTTCAAAAACTCAAAACTAGGTCAGGAGGTGTTGTTAATTTAGGACATTTTTCCTAAGGCACAGACAGACCCTGATGAAGCACCACAGGGCTCTCAGCCATCACCCCCAGTCAAACCTGTATGATGACAAGTTAAAGACATGGGCACCCCTCAAGAAAAAATGTCCAGGCAATCCATCTGTAAACTCCAACAATTTAAAAACCTGCTACATACGAGTATCTTTGGAACTCATGTAGGGGGGAGTAAGTTTCTTTCATTGGATTAGGGAAAGCCCCACTCAGCTAGAGGGAGGCACTGTGTTCTAATGTCTTGTGCTCTGTCCTAACCTTCAATAATGACAATCACATAACCCCCTCCCCTAGAGTGATGGCAACTCCCTGGAGCTTGTCCCACCACCTAGGGAAAATTGCACGTAAGCTACTCTGATAGTTCCCTGGAGCCTGCAAAAAAACCAATGTTTCCTGACCCCTTTAGGTCCTGGAATCCAAGTTACAGTTATTCTGGGTAGCTCTTCCCTTTGCAAAAAACATGGCATCCCTGGCTGCTGTGGCTAAGTGGATTGAGCACTGGCCTGTGAACCAAAGCATCGCTGGTTCGATTCCCAGTCAGGGCCCATGCCTGGGTTGCAGAACAGGGTCCCAATTGGGAGGTGCACAAGAGGCAACCACACATTGATGTTTCTCTCCCTCTGTCTCCCTCCCCTCCCCTCTCTTTAAAAATAAATAAAATCTTTTTTGAAAATATGGTAGCCCATGTAAAATCTAGGGCATATCAGCTCACCCCATGAAGAGCATAATTTGATAGATCTGATCATAGCACAGCATCAATTGATGTTACTTAAACATTAATTAAATTCCCGGGGCTGGTAACCCCTCCCTCTCTTGTCCATTTAATGATAGTCATGGATACCATTTGGGAAAATCTCTTACATTGCAACAATCCTAAATTGATACAACTTGCTTAATGGGAGCTTGTGAACCTCTCATTAAGGCTGTCGAGGTGTCTCAATACAAGCAACAATGAGGTATGGCACATTATTTCATATTTCTTAAAAGCTGATGATGTGATTTCTCCTATCTTGCCTTTTAATAGCCCTATATAGCCAGAGCTAAAGGCAGACCAGAATGACACCTAACTGTACATTATTGCCAGCTCAGTGCAGTTCTGTCCATCAAGGGACTGTTTCCTAACATTATCAAGGTTATTAGTGACATCAGTGAGCACCTGGTGATTTCTTTGTAGGGCAGAGGGGAAAAGCCAGCATGTCACTGTATGGGAGGAACCGGGTGGGCAATGTGAAAGGGGCAAAGAAGAACATGACACTGTCAGTGCAGTGGAGTAACTGGCCAGGGGGTCAACAGGGCAAGGAGAATGACTGACCATCCATCAGTCCATTGATTTATCCTGGCGCTGAATCTGAATGCTACCTGTCCCATGAGTACAGTGGAGTCACAGAAGGGGATATGTACAAACAAGGCAGAGAAAGGGAGTCATGTGCTGTCAGTCCTGTCAGTGCCTTGGGGTATCTTGGGGAAGGAAATGGAGCTTGCATAATCTGTGTACTGGTGTTATTGAACAGAGAAAAGAAAGTAGTTTTTCCCCCTGTGTACAATGCTGTAAGGCAGGGGGCATGTGAGCAAGGCAAAGAGGAAGAGCACTCTTCCAGGGCTAGAGTGCCAAAACTGGACAAAGGATGTGCACCGGAAAGGAGAAGGCCCGATCTTTCAGTCCAGTGGAATAACTGGGAGTGTGTAGGGATTATCGACGTGCATCATCAGTCAGTGGTATCTGACCAGCGTTAGAATATCCCTGCCCCATCAGTGAGGTAGTTTCACTAGAGAGGTGATGGAAGTGGTGTAAAAAGAGGGATACTGCACCACCAAAACAGTCGTTTCCTTGAGGGGGTGGCGGAGCGAAGCAGGCAAAGACAAACAAAGATTCCCACAGTAATATTTTAATTATATTATCAATAGTGTTAAATGAAAAAGTAATATGAATGGCGCAGAGAACAGCCCGGCATCATCGGTGTAGTGGTGGAAGTTTGCAGGGCATATGAAAGGGGAAACCTAGAGGGTCCTCTCGCTCTGAGTACCAGGGCTGGGCTGGGTATGGTATATCCACAAGGCGATAAAGAGATGGCACTCATCAGCCCAGTGGCTACCTGGGCAGGGTTGAAAATGGAGCCAACAGAACTCATGCACCATCAGCACAGTGGTGGCATGACAACCAGGAAGGAGAAATGAACCACATGAACAAGGAGCAGCTCACCCCATCAGTTTGGTTGTAAGAAATGTGAAAGGAGCAAAGACAAACCCTGCATGTCGCCTAGTGGGGTAACTAGAGGGAAGCTGAGGAGGACCAAGGCTTGCAGCCCTTCCCCACCAGTGCGTTAGTGTAACTGGAAAGATGATGTGAATATGGTAAGGTAAGGATTCGCACCCCAGGAGCACAGTGGAGTAGCGGGGCAGCTGATACAAACTGGACAAATAATGGCGACCCCAAAACATCGGTGCATTGGTGTACCTGGATGCAAGATATAAAGAGGACAATTAGGAGCAGCTTCAAGCCACATGTGCAGTGTGGTGGCAGGAATGGAATGGGAACTGCATCATCGCAGCAGCCTGCACCATCTCTTGTGGTTGTGTAGGTTGAGTGGGAATGTGAAAAGGGCACAGAGAAGAAAAGTGCATCATCGGTGCCATGTGTACCAGGGAATGGCGTGTGAATGGGACAAAGGGTAAGACCCTTGTATCACCACTGCAGCAGTGCAAATGGAAAGGTGCTGATGGCATGGTGAAAAAGAACCTTCCAGAACCATGGGTGCAGTCGTGTAAGTGGACCCGGAGTGTGAATGGGGCAGAGAGAAAGAACTCCCTGGCAACATCTCGATGGTGTAACTGCAGGGAGGAATTTATTGGCTCCAGGAGGATAATTCCCACAGCATCAGTTCAAGGCTGTCACCGAGATTCATGTGTGAATGGGACAAAGAGCCAAAGCCCTCCTCATCACTGGAGTTGTGTAACTGTAGTGATGTGCACTTTTGAACATTAAGGTAGTAGTGAACTGGGCGGAAGGAGTGAACAGTGCAAAGAGGAGGAGCACAGTGGAATGGCACCTGGACAGGGACCATGACCAGGGCGCCCCGGAATAAGCTAACGGTGGCAGTGCAGTGGTACTGGTGGGCAGGGCAGGTGAATGGGGCAAAGACAGAGGCCCTTCACCATCAGAACAGATCAGTACAGGAGGGTGATCAGACAGTGGCTATCACAGGGAGAAGGAACGCCAAGCCAACAGTGGAGCAGGAAAACTAGACAGGTCCTGTGAATGGGGCAAAAAGCAGTAGTCCCACCCCATTACTGCAGGTGGACAGGAGGATGTGAGTGGAGCAAATACAGAGAGCGCCAAATCTTTCATGGAGTGGTGTAATTGGAAAGAATAATTTAAAAGTACGGAGAGGAGCCCTACAAGTTAACTGGACCACAGATGCAAACAGGGAAAAGCACCGCCCCATCAGTATAGGGGCATAACTGGACGCGGCATATGAACACCCACCTCTGCCCTGCTCCGAGTGGCCCAGCATTCCCGTCCCTATACAGCTGGGGGAAAGAAGGCATGGCTGTGCTGCAGGCAACACAACTCCCATCACCCCCTGCCAAGTCAGTCAGAATTATAGGGCTGTCCTACAGCGCCCCGGGAGAGTTACCAGTTTGCCTTCAAGAGAGCGTGATTTCCAGTCCCCGTGTCCTGCAACATTCCAGCTGCGTAGACCGCTGTCCAGAGCCTGAGGTGACCTTCCACACACGACTCCTGCTCAGAGCCTATCACAGATCCGGTGACATACATCAGTGGGCCCTCTGAAAGCAGAGGTCCTAAGTCTTCACTGTCATTGTGCAAGATAACTACCTGGATAGACATATGCATGACGGTTACACTTTGGAATATTCTCTAACCAGCGTGGAAGCGCAGTCAGTGACCCAAATCCAGCCCAGGTGATAGTCTACCTCCTGTCCTGTTCACTGCACAAACCTCCCGGGCTGCATCTGGCAGAGGGAGAACTTTCTGAGTCCTCTTCTCACAGGGGGATCGTTTATCATGGGCTGGGGTAGCACCTTTTCCAGTTCATTCCCCTAGAGACTGCATGTTTCACTCACATGGCCACCCTGCCTGAGCTATAGAGCAATCTGAGATGTTGCTACTTTGTGCTGGGCTTGGAGATTCCCAGGTGAAGCCAAGCTGTGACTCCGGGCTGGCTGCTGCTGGTGCTGGGTTTGGGGAATCCCTGAGGCAGCTGGTGCTTGTTTGATAGGAATTAGAAAGTTGGGCAGCCTGAGCCAAGACTAGCAGTTCATATTGAAAAGCAGCTTGGGTGGGCCCAGAAGTTGGGTGGGGCAGAGTCTCTAAGGATCTCCAGTGTTAGCCAGGTTGATGGAGTGTCAGATGTGGCACCAGCTTGCCAGTTCCGTAGGGGGAGGGTTTGTAAAAGCGACAGTGGCCTCTGCTGGCCTTGATGCCAGACACTTTAGTTTCTCCCTATATACCATTGGTGCCTTTCAAGCTGCCTGGTGCTGGAGCTCAGACTGAGTGAGTCTCAGTAGGTGAGTCCATGTGAGCGAACTACGTGGGGCTCCAGAAGTTTCTTCCACTGACTCAATCACTGCTGTTTTTCGCCGCCAGAAGTTGTGGGGCTGTCTTCCTGGCACTGGTACCCTGGGATGGGGAGCTTGATGTGGGGCTGGGACTCCTCATTCCCAAGATGTTCCTCCTGAATTTTTTGTATCTACCACACATGGGTGAAAGACCAGCCTGTTCCTCATCTGCACCCCTCCTACCCATCTCAATGGATATGGTTTCTTTAATTCTGTAGTTATCACACTTCCATTCAACTCAGTTTCTAATGAATCTGGCTGATGGTGGTTCTACTATATTTCAACTGCAATTTTGATGTGGTTGTGTGGAGAGGCGAGCCACATCTGCCTCTGCCGCCATCTTAACCGGATCTTCTAAAATGTGAATTATTATTTACAGTGTCTTAAAACCATAGTTGCAGTAATTATTCAGACTTAATTCCTAGATTTTTTAAATTGACACACTCACCTTCAAAACTACCATGGATTTCTACTTCGGAAATTTAACTTTATCTTTTTTGAATTTTGAGGAATTTTTCAGAGAGGGTGTAATCTTCCCCATCCACATATAACGGAAATGATTTCTGTGATGTTCACACATGACTTGATATAGAATGATTCCATTTCTCCCAGCTTTTTGCCCTTAACATATTACACACTGTTCCTTTGTAGCCTGTGACACTCAGGAAAAGTCTGGTTTTGTACCTTTGTGAGATATCGTTTTTCTTCCCTGAAAATGTATAGCATTCTTTTTCTTTGAAATTCAGAATGTGAGCCATTTACATTCCGGCTTTAGACACTTTTTGTTAATTTTGTTTTGACCATCACAAGACCTTTTCATCTGATAGGCACGTTTTTCTTCCGTTCAAGAAAACTTCACTCCCCTCTCTAAATATTGCTTTCTCCCATTTATCCTGGGTTTGTTTTTTTCCCCCCAAGCATGCCTGTAATGTACGTGTTGGACTCCATTCTCTGTATCCATCTGTTTTTCATAGGCTCCTACTGCACAGCTTTTAGGATAAAGTGCTTATCCTTTGAATAGTCCCGTGCATATTATAAAGGTAAAGCCATGGCACATCACTGCTGAGTGAAATTGTCTGCCTTCCTTCATTTTTTTTTTTTTTATTTTGCCAGTGGATAAATGATTTTCTCAAAAGTATGACTCTTCCAAGCACAATGTATATTCTGGGAAAAGCCTAAGCACCCATCAGCAGTTTTTCTCATCAGCAAGTCGTTAAAAAAGGACAGTTTTCCCATCTCCTTATTTCATAGAACTGTTGCGGGGGGTGGTATCAGTCTTGTTTCTTTCAGTAGGAGGCTTTAAGTTCTCTCTGGTAGAGATGACCATTCATAAAGCTGCTGGAGGGATTAAAGAGTTGGTATAACTTAAACGCTTAGGACAGAGCCTGATGCTTGATCTGTGCTGTGCATTCCCAGAGACGGGGTTCTCCACCCCACCTGATGGGAGACTTTGTGGGGTGCCCTTGATAATTGCCAGACAAATCAGGAGTGCTTCACAGAGGTCATGGCTCTGGCCTTTGAGGTGAGGGCCAAACCTGGGCCTCATCCCCAAGAAATCACTTACTGTCAGTGTAGCCCTGGGGAAGTTGCCTGGGCTTTTCATGTCTGGAGCTTACAGGTGAATCTCCTTTGCAAGCTGGGGTTCTCATGTTCAAGTTCCCATGGTTCCACACTTCCAGCCACAGGTATTACAACATACCCATCAAAATGCTGGCATCCGGAAAACCGATGACAGTTGACAGTCCACAGTCCTTCCCCACAATCCACTACCTTGACTCCATCCAGACAGATGAGCAGTGACTGTCGCAGGCAGTCTGTAAAAAGGGCCCTTGTGAAAACCCCATGGCCACTTGGGTCATGAACTATGTGACTGGTGCAGCACCCAGATATCAATCATATAATCCAGGTGCCCATGCCAGCATGGTGGTGGGGTGGGTTTTGTCACATGGAGGTTTGCAGGGCATGCAGGCCCAGTGGTGGTGCAAGAACCCAGGGGCCATTAGGCTGCTGCAGAGACATAGCAGCGGTACACCCACCTTGTCTTAGGCCTTTCCACATATGTTAAAATGAAATTAATAGACTTTATTCTCTTGAGCACTTGGAGCTTTACAGATAAATTGAGCAGAAAGTAGAGTTTCCACACCCATCTCACGGTTGTTCAAAATGACCCAATATTGATACATTGTTATTAGCTAAGTCTATACATTAGGATTCATTGTGACTTGTATGGGTTTTGACCAATGTATAATGACATGTATTCATCAATATAGTATCATACAGAATATCACTGCCCTAAAACCCTCTCTGCTCTGCCTCTTCATCCCTCCCTTACCCCATCCCTAGCTGAACTTTTCACTGTCTCCATAGTTTTGTCTTCTCCAGGGTCATATAATTGGAATCATACAGTATATAGCCTTTTCACAATATTTTTTTTTTACTTAGTAATATGCGCTTAAGGTTCCCTCATGACTTTTCATATCCTGATAGTCCACTTTCTTTTATTGCTGAATAATATTCTGTTGGCAGGATGCACAATGGTTTGTTTAAATATTCATTTATTGAAGGACATCTTGATTACTTCCGGGTTTTGGCAGTTATAAATAGAGCTCCCACAAACATTCATGTGCAAGTTTTGGTGTGGATACACATTTTCAAATTATTCAGGTGAATACGAAGGAACACAACTGCTGAATCATATGATATGATGGGAGTATGTTTATTTTTGTAAGAAACTGACAAACTGCCTTTCAGAGTGGTGGTTCTATTTTGCATTTCTACAGCAATAAATGAGACTTTCCATTGCTGCATGTTCGCTATAAGATTTGATGTCATCAGTATTCTGGATTTCAGCCATTTGGATGGGTATGTAGTGATATCTCATTACTTTAGTTTGAAGTCCCTTAATGGCTAATGATGATAAGCATCATGTTATCTGTTCACTCACTATCTGTATGTTTTCTTTTCTCTAGTGAGGTATCTGTTCAGACCTCTTGCCTATTTTAAATTTTTTTTTTTTTTTAGTTTTGTTATTGTTGGGTTTTAAGAATTCTGATCTACTTTGGATACAAGTTCTTTACCAGGTATGTGTTCTGCAAGGATTTTCTCCTGGTGTGTGGCTTGCATCTTCATTCTCTTAGCTGTGGTTTTTAAAAACAGCTTTATTGAGGTAATATTGCTATATGAAGACCTGCACGTATATAATTTAATGAGTTTGGTTCTGTGCAAACAGCCCTGCTACAATTGAGGTAATAGACATATCTAACACGTCCCAGGGTTTCCTTTGGTCACTTTTTGTTAAATTCATACCTAAGAATTTATTTTCAGTTGGTGCTACCATAAATAGTATTGTGTTTTTAATTTCAAATTCAATTGTTGTTGGTGTTTAGGAAAGCAATTGACTTGTATATTAACTTTATATCCTGAAACCTTACTATACCCACTTTATAGTTCCAAGAGTTTTTGTGGTTCATTCTTTGGAATTTTTCATACAGAAAATTATGTCTTCGGCAAAGACAGATTTATTTCTTCCTTCCAAATCTGTATACCTTAATGAAGTGATTTTCTAGCATTAAGAATGCTTTTCTTATGTCTTACTCTAGCATTAACTATGACTTCCAGTACAATGATGAATAGGTGTGGCCAAAGCAGACATCCTTGCCTTGTTCTTGATCTTAGTGGGAAAACACCTCATTATCACCATTAAGTGTCACGTTAGTGGTAGGTTTATACAGATGATGGTGTTTAAAATTGAGGCAGTTCTCTTCCCTTAGTTTTTTGTGAGTAAATCATTGATAGAGTTTGTTAAATGCTTTTTATGTATCTATTCATGTGACACACATATATATATTTTTTAAATTTAACCTATTGATGTGATGGATTATATTAATTATCAAATATTGAACCAGCCTCGTGTACCAGTAATAGATTCCACTTGGTCATGGTGTATTATTCTTTTTATATATTGTTGAATTGGATTTGCTAATATTTTGTTGAGGAATTACATATCTATATTCATTGTGTAGTTTTTTTCTTTCTTGTAATATCTTTGTCTGCTTTTGGTATTTGGGGTAATTCTGGCCTCAGAATGAGTTAGGAAGTATTTCCTCTGTTTCTATTTTCTGAAAGGGACTTTAAAGAATTGGTACACTATAACTTCTTAAATGTTTGTTAGAATTTGCCTTGGTGTTTTCTCTTGGGCAGGTTATTAATTATTGATTCAATTTCATATATATATATATATATATATATGACTATTTAGAATATACAAGTATATTTCTCTTTGTGTGAGTTTTGGTGAATTGTGGCTTTCAAGAAACTTGTCAATCTCACCTAGACTATCAAATTTGTAAGCATAGAGTTGTTCATAATATTTTTTTTTCTTTTCTTTTAATTTTATTGTTGTTGTATTACATCCATCCCTTTTTTTCTCCCCTCTGTCCCCCTCCCCACCCACCCTTTCCCCCCAAAGTCAATCCCACCTGTTGTCCATGTCCATGGTTCCTTTATACTAGGTTCTTGTCTAAGCTGCTCCCCTTCTTTGCC
>PVIW01006371.1:0-88160 GCA_004026585.1 Noctilio leporinus | reverse complement strand
CATGTTATTCAGTCTCCATGAGTTAGAGAATTTTGGGGTTTTTCCCTTGAATTTGGTTTCTAGTTTCAAGCCATTGTGATCTGAGAAGATACTTTGTATGATTTCAATTTTCCTGTATTTGTGGAGGCTTGTCTTGTGACATACCATGTGGTCTATCTTGGAGAATGATCCATGTGCATTTGAAAAGAATGTGTATTTTACTTCTTTGGGGTAAAAGACTCTGTATACATCAGTTAGGTCCATTTCCTCTAGAGTGTTGTTCAATGCCACAACATCTCTGGGGATTTTTTGTTTGGGAGATCTGTCCATTATTGATAGTGGGGTATTAAAATCCCCTACTATTAGTGTGTTGCTGTCTATGTCTTTCTTAAAGTCTTCCAAGATTTTCCTTATATATTTCGGAGCTCCTATGTTGGGTGTGTATATGTTTATCAGAGTTATTTCTTCTTGATGGATTGTTCCTTTAAGTATTATGAAATGTCCAAAAATATGGAACGCTTCACAAATTTGCGTATCATCCTTGTGCAGGGGCCATGCTAATCTCTGTATCGTTCCAATTTTAGTATATGTGCAGCCGAAGCGAGCACAGTAGATACATTTGTGACATCGTTAGAAGGACTCAGGTTCATGTTTTCCTTAGTCAGTCACCATGACCAAACCTAACAGCTAATTTTTGGAAGGCATGTGTGATCTGATAGGGGGAAACCCTAGCACAAGTCAAACAACTTGGTTTCCTTCTTCTAGTTTGATATTTATTAGCTGTGCTGCTCAGAGCAAGCCTCTTAACCCTTGGAAGCTCATCTGGATGGAGGAAGTAATAACATTCTGGCCAGTGCACCCCGTATTTGGGTTGTGCAATATGAAGAAAATGATGGCTTAAATGCATATTATACATTATAGTGAAGTTAGGACTTAAGTAATCTCCTAGCAGGGAGGGCAGGTATTATTGCCCTTACTTCACAGGTGAGCAAACCAGAATTTACTCAACAGTTACTGAGCATCGACTGGATCATGATCAGGGTTACTCGGTACGACTTTAAAGACAAATTAGACACAGCTCTGCTCTAAAGAAACTCCCAGTCTGATGAAGAAGACATGAAAATGTTAAGATACAGAATATCAAGAAAAGTGTAAGAAAGAAAGAATGTTGGAAATGCAGAGGAAGAAGTAAATTTTTTCTGGAAGGGTTGGAAGGCTGACCACTAAAGTCCGTATCTGATTGGGGTCTTGAAGGATGTGTAGAACTTTCCCGGAGGTGGAGGGACATTTCTAAGGAATACGTGCACAAGCATGGGAATCTGGAAAGAAATAGTTTGCTGCACACGCAGTTGGAGAGATGACTCAAGACCAGTGAGGCTCCCCCACACAGAACCCTATGGGTACTTTATACCAAAGCAAAAAAGCTGGTACACTGTCTTCATGCTCATCTTTCCTCAAATGCTCTCACCGATCCCACATTATATTTGTGCCTATGCCCTCTACTCCCTCCTTCCTCACTGATTTCCCCAGAATTAGTTTAATTCTCAGCCTTCTCCCCAGCCTCCACCCCCACCCACTCCTAAAACTCTTAATTGCAGCAAGGGCATACAAGGAGAACACCCCAGGACAGTGAGAACTGCTTTTGTTCTCAGAATTTCATCTGGAATTCAAGGAGCCTGTACCATTTCTATTTCATTCCATGCTTTGAGAAATCATAAAAAGGAAATCAAATTTCAGTACAAAGAGAACCAAACGCATTTTGGCACAGGGAATCTAAACACCAGGGGTGGCAGGGATCGCCTCTGCGGAGATGGCAGCTGGGCTTTGCTGAAGGCTCTGTCAAAATAGCCCACGAGACAAGAGAGTGCTGGCTCCTGAGCTGAAAAGCATGCTTTTATGCCTTCACTTGCCCATCTGTAAAATGGTAAGAAAATGTGTACTTTCAGAGGTGGAAGAGGGTGTCAGCTAATTGAATCTCACTGTTTTTTTTTACAAATGAGGAAGTGAACCCCAAAGAGAGGAAATAACTTGTCTAAGGTCCTTAAAGAACCAGCAGCTTGTCTGATTCTTTATGTACTTACTCATTCATTCATTCCAGCAAATATGTTTTGGTGCCTTTGGTATGTCAGGCACTGTGCTAGGTGCTAGGGCTATGCTGGAAGATAAAATAGTCATGCTCCCTGCCTTATTGGGGAAAATTAAATAACTTTTTTAAAAAACAGGATAATTAAAGACAGAGATAAGCTATGATGAAAATAAGCAAGGCACTACAAAAGATATAAAAAAAGGCAGGATGTATATTTGATAGAAAGCCTTTCTGAAGAGAGAGAATACTAAAGCTGAGACCTGAAGAATGAGGCTCAACCATTTGAAGAGGGTTGGAAGAGCTTTCTAGGGGAGATTAGCAGGAGCAAACAGCTCAACACAAGAGAAAGCTGGGACTGCCAGGACAGGTGAAAACAAAGACCACTGAGAAGCCAAGCTGAAGGGGGCGTGGCTTGGGAGAAGATGCCGCAGAGATAGGTGGGTGGGGCTTAGCCTCCCCCTGCAAAGTGCCCTGACTCTGGCCGTCAGGCGACTGCTCTTCTTCACATCCATGTCGGAAAAGCAAGGCAAGTACATGTTCAAAACAAGACTATTGGTTGTGCATTTGTTTTAAAAGCCATATTCTCCGCATGCTTCACTGAGACCATGGAGTAGAAAATTTTACATTTTTAAAAAGATGATTCAGCTTCTCTTCTGTATTCACCTCTGCATTTAGTTGGTTGGTGTTCAACCCAGAAAATCGGCCAAGGGTGAAGTTCAGGGGTGAATTCAGATATCAGAGGAGGTAGAATTTGGTTTCTGGCAGTGTCTTTTGGTTTTGAGACCTGGAACTTCTTGATTTCCATACCCTTATTTTATCCTGTTTTGTCCTCCTCTCACCTTTTCCGTGGACGAACCGTAGCTGGAAAATTAATTCTACTGATTAATGGCACCCTCAGGCTGTCGTCTGTGGATCTCAGTAAAACTCTGTGTTGATTGACAAGTGCCAATCCGACTGATGGGTCTGCCATTCACTGTTAAGACTTGCCGCTTGACTTAGGAAAATCCATTTATATATCTGATTTTCATAGGGCAAGGACAGAAAATAAGAAACAAAACTGGAACAGAATTTAGATAGCCAATTAGGACTGGCTTCATTTCATGAATGATTCACCCAGTACTTCTTGTAGTGACAGTCCATTCATGAACCAGCAGAAGTAGCTCTGTGATAGGTGCAGAGAGGCTGTGGGCTGGTCGCTGGGCCAGAAGCAGAGGAAGCTATGGGCTGATCTCTCCCACTACCCTCTTCCTTTTGGCAAGTGTCTTTGTGTTTAGTTGTTCTGCTGTGGCTAGTTATTGTGCAGGTTCCCAAAGGCGGCACAGAAGACAGAGCTAAGGAGATTTAGTCCCTACCTGAGCTTTTTAGTAAACCGCACCTCCTATACCCAGATGAGGCCGAGTGGGGACTCAGCCCAACCCTGGACTGCAGCCTTACCCTCAGCCCTGGAACCCAACCTAATGATAAGCCTGACCTTAGCCTCACATCCAACTCCTAATCTTCTCCAGAGTTCCTCACCCCAGCCCCAGAATGAGCTCCTAACCCAGCACGCCTGACGAAGCCCCGACAGGTGGCTCAGCCTTGGCCTCACAGGGTTTAACCAGGATGTTGAGTCCCCTGATTACATGCCTACTTTTTAAATGGCTTCTGAAAGCGTCTGCTCTCTCAGAGGGTGGAGGGTCTCCTCTAGTATCACTGCGGAGCAGCCTTCAGTGCTAAGGCAATGCTCCGGTCTCTTCTAGGACGAAGCTGGCCAGTGCCCAGAAGAGGAAAGGCCCCACCCGCTTGCTGTATTGCTGTCTGTGCATCAAGAGTTTAGGTGGAATCTGTCTGTGAACTTCAAGGTTCCACTGGCTCTTGTACAGAAGCCAGAAAGCAGTGGCCTTCAGTCAAACTGAGACACCATCAGTTGGCTCTGATTCTCAGGGTTCCTTCCCTCTGCCCTTCCCACAGCGTGAATAACCGACAACCAGGGCCACTGCAGAAAACCCACAGGATGCGGCAAAGGAAGACAGAGGTTCACTCTTGCCTCCAGCACTCCCCAGGGGCATGATCCTCAGCTCCTTGTTTATATATGAGCTCAAGGATCATCATTCCTGCCCTACCTACTTTGCTGGGTGTTCCTAAAAGCAAACAGATGTGAGAGATTTGAAAACCATATAATACACTGTGAGTGATTACTGTCTCTTCCCAAGTGTCAGCATTGGATCCTACTTGCTCTCCAACAGCAGAATAGCAAAGAGTAAGAGCTACATACTATTGCCCACAGGCAGAATCCCACCCCAATGCCTGTTTCTATAAATGAGGCTTTATATACCATAATTCAAGTTTAACACTCATTTGTTTACACATTATCTTTAGCTGCTTTTGTGCTATAAAAGCAACACTGACTAGTTGTGGCAGAGGCCACATGACCCACAAGGCCCAAGATGTTTACTATTTGGCCTTTTGCAGGAAAAGTTTGCAGACACCCGACATAGAGACACCTTCGGATACCTGGCAATGCTCTAAAATTAGAATGCCTGTTTCAATTCTGAATCTGTTACTTACTGACTATGTGACCTTGATAATAATTAGCCTTAGTTTTCTCTCTGTAAAATGGGGATATAGCTGTATCTGTACTCCATACTATTAAATCAGTAGCACTTAGCATAGGACCTGGCACATTAAGCACTCAGTTGGCTGGCATCATTACCCAGGAAATGAACACTCTGGTTTGAGCTGACAGGCTCTCAGGGGAGACAGAGCCCCGCAGTTCAGGGCACAGGCCATGGAGTAAGACAGACATGGATTCTCCTCCCAGCTCTGCCACTTACCACATGAATGACTTGTGGAAGATTAATTCATCTTCCTGCACTTCAGCTTCCTCTTGCAAGAAATATTTTAAAAATTTGTTGTAAGGACTAAATGATAAAATGCATGTGAAGTGCCTGGCCCCAGATCTGGCACATAGTAATCATTCAAATGGAGACATACCTATAGTAATAAATTATAAGAATAATAGTATTTCCCCAAATAGTGCCAACCACCCAAAATCACTACATCACAGGAAGTCTCCAGCATACTGACACCATGTGAGGTAGGAGGCTAGTGATACCCAAGATATACCAGTTTCGCTATATTCCAAGCACCTGTAAATTAAATAGACTTTAAAGTGAAACTGGTCAAACAGCCATTAGAAGTCTTTTCTCTTGGCCAATAGGCCCTCGGGACAAGAAACCTTTTTTGAAACTAACAATCTATGATCCTATGATTATCCCTGGGTTAAGTGATAGGTCCAGGAGCAGAGCACACACATATATACATGCATGTCATTATAGGAAATATTTTCAAAAGATCCTCTTCCCATCATACTGCATGGACACAGAGCGATAAGCAGTTTGCTACGCAGGGTGAAAATGCCCTCCATTCTCCATCCGAAGGGTTGAGCTACGTAATGGGATTTGCACCTTTTTGCCTAGAGAGCACTGGCTAGGGAGACCGGTGTGGGTGAGATACTGCAAGGTTGGCTAGGTTTTAAACGACAGCCTAAGAGCATGGCTCTCATGCTCTGTTGGTCTAAGATAACGGGGAGTGACAGAGTTCAGTGGGCTGAAGCACAGTGGCAGGGTGAGGGTATTGTATATCCCCCAAACTCATGGCTGCTAGATGGTCAGCCTAATTTAAAATGGTGAAACAAGCAGCACCACCAAGCTTTTATGTTCATTTCCTACCCAGCTCCGTGTGGGGTTCTGCACCGTGTACCTACCAGAAGAGCCTCTAACTTCAAGGAAGCTTACAGACCTCAGTTTAGGGTGAAAAGATGGAACTACACAAAAAGTCCCTTGATGATATAAATAAAAAGTAACAAGTCCATCCAATTCAAGAAAAGCACTGAAGGCAAGATGAGGTCAACAGTCAAGAATAGTATCAACTGATTAATATTAGTTAAATGATTTCCCTATACCAAAGATATTGTGTAGTCATTGCACCACGTCCTCTAGGGATTGCAAAGAATAACGTAAGCTTTTCAAGGGCAGGGATATCATGTCTTAGCCACCACTCTGTGCCACAGTTTCTAACCCAGAGCAAACAGGCAATAATGACTGAACTATACACAGCTCCTAACTTAAAGTTTATATATGTATGTGACATTTATGGAGCTTTCAACAGTCTTGGACTTTGATTTACATTACAAAAGACTAGCAAAAAGAACTTCAGCAGATATTTGCTGGTTTGATATGCTCAGTATCCATCCCTCCCTGTTCATAGCACCTTATTTTATTTTGTTTTATTTGACTGCCATCTTAGTGAGATAGTTATTTAATCCTAGGAAAACAGTTAGCTATTTGTTCTACCTTCCCTTGACCAAGGCATAAGCCAGGCCTGGGCAAGGCCAGTCTTGAACTGTGTGAAGCAATAGTGACACTCTGCAGACTGGCCATGAAATTCTGACATCTGGGGCTCCTATAATCCCCATCTTCTCTACGGTCCATTTTTTTAAAGCTTGGGGGTCCCTCATATCTTTTTAACAAACTTCTTTTTGTCTTAAGTTAGCCTCTTTAATTTCTGTTCTTAAAGCCAAAACACCAAAATTAATAAAGCAAGAGTGCTAGATAAAAACTGATGAGGCACAAATCACAAATGTCTACAGGTTTCAAAAAGGAGAAAAGAAACTGTTAGACTCCAGCTGGTGATGAGGAAGGGGAAGGGTCTCGTGGAGGAGGTGGCATTTGAACTGAACCTTTAGAGGGTGAAAAGTATTTGGAGAAGAACATGCAGGAGGTCTGTGCAGGCTGGAGCAAGAGCTGAGTGAAAGCCCAGAGCTCAAAGCAAGCTTAGAAACATCTGAGGAGGGGCAGCATTTACCTAGCACCCAGCAAATTCAGTGATTGTCCCCTGTTGGTGGTTCCATTGCCCATAAGTCAGAACATGTTTGCTTTCCCATTTTCCAACTTAGTGAGTCAGCAACCTTACCCTCCACTCTGTCTACTCTCCATTGACTTGAGCCAATTATTAGAGCCAAAAGGTCTAGTAAGATCAGCTCATGCTGACCTTTGTAGATCAAGATGATGTTCTAGAGCTCCAAGGGTACCCAAAGATACACACAGAGGGCCATCTACGCTCAGAGAATTATACATTTTTCTTCACCTTAGTCTTTACTGCTTTTCTTCTTGCTTTTATACTACATCCACACTGGCCCTTCTGTTTTTCACACTCATCAATCTTTTTCTGAACCTGGTTAAGAGCCTTTGTACTTTCTGTTTCTTCCGCCTCAAACTGTTTCCCTGGCCCTCTGCCTGGCCAGCTGCTTCTTATGCTTCATTTCTTAGCTCAAGTGTTAGTGCCACAGAGAGGGTCTTCCTGGCCATCTTGTCTAAAGTAGCTTTGCCTGACTCTTTCACATCATCCCCTGTTATTTTCTCTGTAACACAGTATCCAAAATGACTTTTCGTTTGTGCAGTATGTCCCTCCTTTCTCTGGAACCTAAGCCCCAAGATAGCAGGGACTTTCTTGTTACCCAGTGTTACAGAACCTGGTGCCCAATGCATATTAGGTGCTCCAATAACATGTTAGATGGATTGGTGAGTAGGTAGGTAGAAGAAGAAGAGAAAAAAAATAAAATTCCCATCTGTGGGACTACACAGCCCCAATGAGTATTAAAGTTTTATTAAAGATAGTTCACACGCACAAGAAAAATAAAGTTTGAAAAACATTCGTTTAGTATAAACTCCACTGTCCAGATGAGGAAAATAAAGCCCAGAGGGCCCCAGATTACCTTCTTTGAATTCAGCCACGCTAGGCACTTGAAGAATTGTGCAGCAGAACTTAAAATCTATAGGTCTCTCTGTCCTCCCCCTGGTCCTGGTTTCGTGTGTCAGCCACAAGATGAGTCTAATTCCAGGACCAGTGGGCCCAGCCTTCATCTAATTCTCCGCCTCATATACAGTCACATCTTGTTGGCTTTCAGTGCCTGGTAATCATGTTTCATAATCAGAATGCAAATCTGAGCAGGAGAGGGTGGCTCTTCTTCTGAACCTCCCTTTGCTGCCACATCCCAGGCGGGCTCCAGGCCACGGTGAGGAAAGGCCCAGGAAAGCTGAGATGAGTCAGAAGTCGAAGTGAAAGGCAGCACTGACACACGACACATTGGCTTAACTTCTCCTGTGTGGCAAGGCCCCTACCCGCCTCCCCCCCTCCAGCCACAGTGCTTTTCCGGAGCTTCTCTAAGGCCCCACCCCTCCTCTCTCTCACTGCCCTGCATGGTCCTCCCACCTGGAAACATCATGCCTGCCTGCGGGGTGCTCAGTAAACACTGGCTGTATCACAGTAATGACCATTTATCCTGGACATGTCCCAGAAGTCTAAATAATCAGGATGTTGTTTAGAGGAGATGGGACAATTTACACCTATTAGGATAATTTATTGCCCATCAGTATTAGATCTTGGATGCAAAAGAATATCACGGGATGGAAGGACACGTTTATTGTCCTCTGAATGACAGCAATAAAGCAATTTGAGGTCACAAGGTTAGAGTCAGGTCAAGAAGGTCATTCGCACCAATAAGGATAAAATTATTCGAGGAAGGATGTAAGGGTCTAAAAGTCCTCCTGACCATCCCCACACTCTATCTTCCTCCTCCAAATGAAGCTGTCCTATCGCCTCATTAGCCACTATTTACAGCGGGGCTGCTACATTCCCAGGGACTGAGCCTGGAGCCAAGGAGAAGCTGTGTTTGAGAGGCCTTAAATGAAGTGATAATAAAAAGGGAGTCGCCAACACCAGGAGTTCCCTCCCTAGGAGAGAGCTGTCAGGGCAAGTGCCCAGGGCTGGGAGATTTATTGATACTAAGTGGATGCTGCCTAACTAGGGCTGATTATCAAAGAGGCCTGCGCAAGCTGAGGAGACTGGGCGGGTTTTCCTGCCCTCACCGGTCCCTGCCCCCCTGCCTCCCCAAGAGGGAATTCCTGGCCTCATTTCTGACGTGCTCTGATTTTTGGAGACATTCTGCCACAGGATCTCTGGGGAGGCAGGGACTTCGGCATCTGACGCTCTGGCAGGTTTCCCTGAATGTGCTGTCTTTTCTCTCTGCCAGTCTTCCACCTGAAACATCCTTGATGTGGGGGAACTGCCCCCAAACCCTTTTCCTGGCTGATCCCCGCTTCTGCTCCAGTGTCAGAGCCTGCATGCCTCCTTCGAGGCAACCAGAGGCTGCAGTTAGGGGCCCTGCCTGAGTGCTGGGCTCACGCCTCCCACGGCACTGACACTCAGGTGTAACCAACCGCCTGCTAGGCTGTCTGGCTCTCCCACTGTCAAGGCGATAGTCCTGGAGATCACGGCTTACCTAGTTTGTCATTGCATCTTTAATGCCAAAAGAGGGGTAAAAACTGGGCATCACAGGGCAGGTGGATGAACCAATAGAAGAACAGGGGCAGTAGGCGTACTCTTCATAAATCCGGAGATGCACTGAGCACACCACTCCATTTGGTTCTGTTTTAATACCCATAGGCCCTAGTGCAGTAATGCTTCTTTATCTAGCATTAGGAGAAGGCAGTGTGCTATCAATACATGAGAGAATTTTCTAGAAACTGAAGCTAACAGATGTGCCAAGGCTGTCTCCTTCCAGCCCTATGGGAGATGAAGAGCTCAGGCCCTGTGGTCAGACCTTGGCTTTGTCTTGCTCTAATCTTGGGCCTCACTTTCCCAATTTGTAACCTATCTCATGGGAGGAAGGGAGTTAATGCAAAGAACTGACCAAGTGCCAGGCACTGTGACAAGGAATGTGCTCACATGTCAGCTCTTAATGATTGCTCTGAGAGGCATTACATGCAGCACTGTGGTCTTAAATGGAAGGAACCTCACACAGGCCCATCTGTCCTGACTTAGCATCAGTGGGATGAGTCCAGGAGTTCTGATGCCTTTGCTCGGTCCCATTTCTTCTCTCCTGCTTGTTATATCTAACAACACAGCCTCTCACCTACTCTCTACTAGGTAACTACATCACACAGCAGGTTAAAAACTGTACCATAAATAAAACTCAAGACTCCGAAGGCATATACATTTAGTGCTAAGATTCTGTTCCAGTCAGATCCAAGAACTCACAGTTCTTGTGTGATTTCTGAGTTTAAAAAGATACACTGGAGGTTGCTAAAAGGTTGACCAGTAAATAACTAAAGTGTTGTTAGTCAGTAAACATTTTTCAATTGATTGGATTAGAATCTAGAATATTGGAACTGGAAGAGACAATTAAATGTTATGCAGTCCAAACCATCTTTTTCTAAATGGGAAACTGAGGCCCAGGAAGAGTATGGGATTTGCTCAAGGTCACCTCAGTGTTGTGTGGTGATAAAACCAAAAAGAGGGTCCTCCAGGCCTGTGGCATCTTTTTTAATGCTTCTCCTACAAGATCATGCCATCTTTTCAGAGTGAATGGTTATTGCAACAAATTTAAAAAAATGCTTTACATTTCTTTGGAGCCAGATTGAGGTCAGATGCTCAGCAATTCTGGCATCTGGAGTCCACTCAAGGAAACAGGCCGGGCTACCTCCCAGCCATGCTCTTTCAGGAGGCAGAGGGTAAATGAGCCCTTTAAGCCCTAAAAGGAGAGTAAAGAACTCAGTTTAGGGGGAGAAAATTTTGTAAAAAGGAAAAATAGCGAGATAATTGGAGGGGAGAAAACCCTGGCCTCTTGTGTACTGAAGATTTGATCACGTCTCCTTGCTCCCATGTCTGCACCCTCACATACACACACATTGCCTCATTCTTCCCTCCTCTACCCTCAAAAGTCCTAGCAAGAAGCACCAGCCATGAGGTCCCCAGAGGCTCAACTAAAGGTGTGAAACCATGTAGATGACATGAGGGGCTAGATCTGGAACATAATATTTATATCTCATAGGATAATATTTCACTGCTGCAGAGGGAGAAGAGATCCTAAAAATACCTTTGGGAGTATATTATAATAGTTTAGAGGGTTTATGGGCTCCCTATATTCATTCACTCAATAAGATGGATTGTGCTTTTTGACAAATCTATATTTAACATGAGCAGGATAATACACAGTATGTGCTTCCTGGTAGAAAAATCCACATTTATGGAAATGTTGATTCTGGCAATTATAATAGACACCTAACGACAGTGCCTATTGTCTGCTGCAAGCAGATAGCGTGTCCTTATTAGGGTGAAAGGGAAACCAGTACAGTGGTAAAGGATAAACAGCGCCTCAGGGGAGCAGCAAGCCCAGGGTGACCCTGCGGCCACCTCTGTTGAGCCCAGCGCCTCCTCGCTGCCGCCTGGGCGCCTGGGACCCGCTCCTCAAGCATTCAGCGCCCATCCAGTCCACAAATGCGCACAAAGCACCTACCATGCCCCAGGCGCTACCCGAGCTCTGGGGCACAAACGAGGCTCCTGTTTTCAGGAAACCAGCACTGACCAAGCCATAGGTACATACAAGTAAAGAAAATGATTTTAAATAATAGGTAAAATATGAGAAATAAGATAGGGTGGTGTGATACTTAAAGTAGAGGAAGGGGGAATAGGGGAAGATGGGGTCACTATTTAGGAGAGACAATAAAGGAGAGGCTTTATCCCATGAACCTTCACCTTGTATAATATATTAAAATGAAGCTGAACAACAGAATGATGGTTACTCGAGGGGAAAGGGTGGTGGGAGGGCAAAGTGGGAAACAGGAGTCAAATATATGATCACAGACGGAAACCAGACTCCAGGCAGGGAGTATGCAATACAGTACACACACGTCAAATTATAATGTTACACATCTGAAGGGTGTATCATGTTATCAACCAATGTTACCCCAAATAAAGTTAATTTTAAAAAGAAAGAAATCAGGACAATCATATATTTGGTTAAACAATGAGTTTGCAGTACTGGTTTCCTAGGAAGGGCCACTGAATATAGCCACTGCAGAGTCAGCTCTTCCACTTTACCAACAATCCAAGGCTGAGCTCCTCGGTCTCAGGAGCCCTTTGTCTACTGGTCAACCCTGCCTGTTCCTCATGGCTCTGAACTCCAGCTTCAGCATCACATTCTCTTAATGTGCATCATTTGCTTCACACCTGCAGTCTTTCTTATCTTCCAGTGAGCTTAGTAATTACAAAAAACAACAACAACAAAAAAAAAAAACAAACCTTCTTTTAATAAATTCAACTTCTATTTGTCAAAAAGGAAAAATAAAAGTCTACTAGCCAACTAGCCTGACCTTTGGCCTTATAACCTCTTTCTCTGCATTATAGCCTAACTAGCAGTGTAACCAACACAAACCAGAATGCTAACTACACTGGGATCTTACAAAATGTCTCCTGTGGGGATGTTCACACAGCTCAGCTCTTACTATGGTTGATACGCTAGGGGGGCCTGAAAACTCAGCTAGCAGGATGTAAAACAGAATGAGCATCAGCAGAGATGTGTACACCAAAAGCTAAGGGTAGGCTGGGAAAATCAACACTTGTTTTCTTCAACATGAACCAGCAGCACGCTGGCAGACCTCTTTCTTCCTATAGCATCTTTTTATGCTTTGCCTCAAAGTGATGGGTACTGTGATGGAAAGATCACTGGATGGAGGTCAAAATCGCTCCCCAGTTCACACATGTCCTAGCTGTGCTACCTTACACATGCTCATTCAGTTTCTGGTCCCTGGTTTTCCCCTTTAGAAGTTAATCCAATCGTACTTCTCCTACCTCAACAAGGTTGAAAATACTTTGTATGCATTTATAATTAATAACCACGACAACTTCTGGCGTAGAACTGACACCTAATAAACACTGAATTGAAGAGACAGGTGTTTGAGTGGGACAGATGCATGGGTGATGGGGATGCAGGGATGGGTAGGACAGATGTACAACTGGACAGACCGGTAGGTTGAGAAGATGAAAGGGTAGACTGGTTGGGTGGATCAGTGGATGATGGACAGCGGGATGATGGGTTGGATAAATGCGCTACTGGGTGGGTTCATTTTGGAACCACCTGACAGCCTGTTTGCTGCATCTTACACCCGTTAATCCTCTTCTTTTCCAGTCTGTTCCCAGTTCTCCAAAGGAGTCTATGCCATCTTTGGGTTTTATGAACGGAGGACCGTCAACATGCTGACCTCCTTTTGTGGGGCTCTCCACGTCTGCTTCATTACGCCAAGCTTCCCTGTTGACACATCCAACCAGTTCGTCCTTCAGCTGCGCCCCACACTGCAAGATGCCCTCATCAGCATTATCGACCATTACAAGTGGCAGAAATTTGTCTACATTTATGATGCCGACCGGGGTAAGCCAAGGACTAGGACAGGGAGACTGTTCAAAGCTGGAAAGGAAACCACCAGCAGGAAGAAAAAATGGTGCTTTCTTGCCTCCTTGAGAAGCACGGGGAAATAAACCAGAAATGATGTATTTCTATGGGCTGATTTTTCAGTGGCTAATCTGTAATTCACGGAAACACATCCTTTGAGAGAGTAATCCTCTTTAAGCACCATGTCTCTCTACAGCTCACCAAGTTTCCATGGTTCCTGAGTCCAGGCTTAAAGTCCAAGGACCACAGCTGAGTGGCTAATAGCTCACAGCAAGGCTGTCAGGAGCATAAACACTAGAGCCTGGCAGACCTGGATTGAATTCTATGTTCTCTTCTCTCCGGCTGTTTGTGACTTTGGTCAAGCACTCTTTGCCTCAGTTTAGCATTCATGTAATGGGCACAAAATTCTCTGTGCCTTCATTTCCTCATCATTACAATGAAGATAAAACTACGCTCTATCTCGTGAAGTTGTTTTGGGGGTGGAATGAGATGATGACTGCAAATGCTTGTCAGTGGAACAAAATAAACACTCAAAAGTTCCCTGGCTGGTGGCACAGTGGATAAGGCACCAGCCTGCAAACCCAAAGGTCGCTGGTTCAATTCCCAGCCAGGGCACATAACCAGGTTGCGAGTCAGGTCTCCAGCCAGGTCTGTAGCTGGAGGCAGGTGACAGGCAACCAACCATACATTGATGTTTCTCTCCCTCTCTGCCTCTTTCCCTTCCTCTCTCTCTGGAAATAATAAATAAAAAAGTATTTATTTTTAATTTTGAAAATTATTTTTTTATTTAAAAAAAAAATTTAAATAAAAAACAACACTCTAAGTCCTCTATATATAAGATAGCTACTGTGATCATCATCATCATCATCATCATCGTTACCCACCCTTCCAAGCCTCTGTAATTCTGCCCCCACCTAAATTTTGAATTTTACATCATACTCTCCTAAAGATTCCTATACTGTTTTCTGCTTTTTCACTCATGCTGTTCCCATTTTCTGCAATGTACTTCCCTTCTCAAATCTACAGATGCAAATCCGTCCTCCCTTTCAGAGCTGGCTGAAATACCACTTTCCCAGTTCTTGATCCTTAAGTAGGAATTCTGCTCTTTTTTCTAACTCCTGTGATGGTTGTATTGTCCTGTCCTACCCTCCCCTTCTATACTCAACTTAGTTATTATTGATATAAATAAACAAATGGACCATGGACAATCTGGAAACTGAGGAGTTATTTTCCCAAGCAAAAGGGCAGTTTTATAGGGAACTGCCTGTGGGAAGGGAGGTTTAGAAGACAGTTGAGTAGGACAGTGGCTTGTGAAACAGGTTTTCAGGAAGAATTATGAAGGCATTATTCAGATGAGAAGCAGCCAACAGAAGAGACCAGAAGCACTCTATTCGATTTTTCTTTTCTTTCCTTAGTTTGATGATTTTTCTTCTCAGACAGCAGCCACTGGAAGACCACCTGCTCAAGGGCATTGCAACATAATGAAACTTAAACCGTAGTAGTGGCAAAGCTGGAAAAACGTAACTTCAATTACAGAGCTGTGTGACCTTGGTCAAATAACTAAATCTCTCTGCACCTCAATTTCCACACTTGTGAGCAAGGATAATAATGGTAACTACCTATAGTATTAAGTGAATTGGAGGCAGGAAAGCTAGCAAAACAGTGCCAGACATGTAGTAAGTTTTTAGTGCCACACTGAAACAATTTGTACTAAAAAAGAAACAAAGATAGGAAGGCAAAATACAACTAATCTAAAAATAATGCTTGAGGCCAGACACCATATTGGTCACTACGAAAGAGATTTGCAGTATTACTGGGTGACAGAAATAATAATAATATATGTACAAAAGATTGACTGATAATGGAAGAGAGAAATAACCATCTGACATAGGCAGAATAATGACCTCCACCTCCCTCCCAACAATGCCATGTCCTAATTCCTGGAACCTATGATTATGTTTTATTAAATAGCAAAGGGATTAAGGTTAGAGATGAAATTCAGTTTGCTAATTAACTGACTTTAAAATGAAAAATTATCCTTAACTGTAATAGCAAAATAAATAAAATATATCAAAAAAAAAAAAAAAAGGATTATCCTGGATTATTTGTCTGGGCCCAATGCAATCACAAGGGCCCTTAAATGTGGAAGTTGGAGGCAGAAGAATCAGAGTCACCGCGTGATATGGAAAAGACGCAGCCAATCATTGCTATTCTGAAGACGGAAGGGGCCATAAGCCAAGAAATACAGGCATGTTCTCCCCCTAGAGCCTCTAAAAAGCAGCACAGCTCTGCTGACACAAAAAGCAGCACAGCCCCACTGACAAATTGATTTTAGCCCAGAAAGACACATTTCAAACATCAGAGCTCCAGTAGTATAAGATGATAAACATATATTTATGTTGTTTTAAGCCACTAAATTTGTAGTAATTTGTTACAGTAGCAGTAGGAAACTAATAAACCATCTATACGTCAAAGATGAAACAAAGCAGCATTGAGTCATGGGCTCCTCTATTATTTAGCTATAAATTAGTACACAGTAGTTGAGTTCACTGAATACCAACTATGTGAGAGGCAAAGTATTAGCAACTGAGATATAATGAACATTCATGAATGTGATTGACAGTTACTATTTGCTGTTTAGATATCAGACTGGCACATTCAATAAGCAGTCACTAAATGCCTCTGTATTCTGATTGCTACTTCTCTGTCCTATTCATCCGACCTCCAGGTCTGTCTGTGCTACAGAAAGTCCTGGACACAGCTGCCGAGAAAAACTGGCAGGTGACAGCAGTCAACATTTTGACGACCACGGAAGAGGGATACAGGATGCTTTTTCAGGACCTGGAGAAGAAAAAGGAGCGGCTAGTGGTGGTGGACTGTGAATCGGAACGCCTCAATGCAATCTTGGGCCAGGTAGCGAGCACCGCAAAGGCTCAGAGGGGGTGTGGGGCACAGTTCCAGAGGCCCCGGGTGCCCTGCTGCCTAGGGTGTTACAAAGGGAGTTCTTGGCTAGATGAGGCCAGATGCCTTCCTTCTCACACTCTGTAATTCATTAACTTTACTTCTGAAATTTTACAAAATAGTACAAACAATGGGAGCCTTGACATAGGGTTTCAAATGGTTCTCAGATCAGCTGACCCATCAGTTACTTCCCATGATTCCCTTTATTGTTAAAAAGCAAATTACACTGCAGTTTAGAGGTTGCAAAGAGCTAGCGCATTGGGAACACAGCCTGTGGAGCCAGCTTCCTGGGTCCTGTCACTCACTGCTGCAGTATTTGGCCCACTTACCTGCTTTAAGAGTCTAAGGAGGCAGCAGGCACCTCCCTTTCTACTGTTCCCTTGAACACTCCCCTGCATCTGAGAAGTCCATCGATGGCACATTCTGTGAAAGGGCACTATCACCTCAACAGTTTCCAGCCAGAGTTCTCTCTAAGCCATGGTTCCTCTGCTGTCAGAACCAAAGTCTGTCTCATCACAAGAAGAGAAAGCCTTTGTATAGATCTCTGTCTTTTTAAATTATGTACATTCAGATGGGCTAGGAAGGAAGTATATTTTGCAAACATTTTTGAACAGTGCTATGTCATCAAAAATGGCAGCTTTAAGTACTTGACAATATGACAAAACTTGTTAATGGCCCTGAGAACCCCTGCTGCCTCCACAGGGAATCTCCACACCAGCTCGGAACTCACTCAGAGGTCTCAGCAGCAGAACAGGAGAGATGTGGAAAGTCAGCAATTCCTGAAGGCATTAACTCTATGTTCCACTTTACAAAGTGTGGGCCTCACTTACCTCCCCGCTGGGTAAGAGATACCAGCGAAAAGGTGTTTCCGTCAAGCTGGGAATTGTCTGCACTGGCGCTGGGATTTGAATTCAATTAAATGAGGCAGTCCAGGGTAACACTTACAAGCAGAGGCCCAGGTGCCAGAGTAGCTGATTTCTAACCTCAGCTCTAGCATTCACTAGCTCAGTGACACTGGGCCAAACTTTTCATCTTTCTCCGTCCCAGGTTCCTGATCTGTAAAATGGGTGTACTATTAAAAGCTCCCTTAAGGGGGCTCCTGTCAGTAGTAAAAGACTACAGATGTAAAGCACTTGGAACTGAGCCTGCCCCGCAGAAAGTGATATATGACGTAAGCATCGCCTGTTTTTGGCATTTATCCTGCCAGCTAGTCCTGTCTTCTTGTATCACTCCCTCATTGGGCATAAGTAGCCTCATCTGTAAAACAGAAATGAAGGCCCCTATTCTACAAAAGTGATGGAAGATTAGATGAGATAAAGGTGGGAAAAGTGCTGAATGATAATTAGGGATTCTTAGTAGACTAATGACTTTTCCTGTAGCATTGCAGAGTAGACACAGCAGTCAGGCTACCATTTTCTGAGTGCTTGCCATACACAGGACACTACACCAAGCCTTTTCCATGCATAACCCTACTTCATCCTCATACCAACTCTACAAAGCAGCTTCTATCCATTCCCTTGCTTTATAAATGAAGAAACAAGCGACTATACTTGCCCAAGGACTCTCAGCTAACATATAAGAAAAGCAGGAAGTCAAACTGTGCGTGGTCTGCCTACAGAGCCCAACCTCTTAAAAATGCAACTTTTCACCTTTGCTCTCTCCTTTGCCAAAGGACAAACTTGTACTTTGTAAGGACGTGACTTGTCTTATATTATACTATATTAACTTTTTAAATTGTCAAATTCCTGTATTCTGGAAAGGATGGCCGAAGAGCTGAAAGAACCTGCAGACCCCCTGATTCACCATCTGCGCTCCACATTTTATGGGTGGGATGACTGGGAGTCAAACTGGATGAATTGATTTGCCTTGGTTCAGACAACTAGTTAGTGACAACAATGAGTCTAGAATTTACACCTCCTGACTTGCAGTCTGATATCTTGGCATCATCCAAAATGATCAAACAGGGATCTTTCCTGTTTAATGCAACTTCTGCTTAAGGAGGGAGACAGTGATTCCAAATGCCAAATAGAGAGTCAATTGCCTGTTTCTGTCTCCAGCCCCCCATCTAGAATATTAGTCAATGAGGGCGAGGGTGTTGGTTTGTTTTGTTTTTTCTTTCCTGCTATATCCAGTGCCTTAAACAGTGCTTAGCACTAGTAGATTCTGTAAACAGTGGAGAGGCAGTGAATTTTATGATCAGGGAGAAGGGTTATTAGGATATAATGCTTTATCAATATATAAGATTCCCAATTATTCACAGTCATGTAGTCATAAAGTTCAGAATGAGTTAAGAGATGAGAGAGACCAGGACGGTTCATCACTTCACCCTGTTCCATTGTCTTCATAGCACTTCTCACCTTCTGAAATCTCATTCATTTACCTGTTTATATATTTACCATCTGGCTCCCACCTAAAATATCACCTCAGCTCAATGAGGGCACAGGGACCTTGCTTCATTTCGTCATAGCCTAGTGCTTGATATATAGTCTACGTTCAGTAAATATTTGCTAACTGGATTAATTAATCCTAGAAAGTTTTACAGAGTAGTTTGGATGAGAACTTGGCCATAAAGGTTATAAATAATCAAAGAGAAAGGAAACAGCACTCTAGATACAAAGACTGTGAATTAAGGCCATCCAGTGGAAATGAACTTTGAAGGAATGGGGTCAGTGAAGTAATGTTCCCAAGTGAAATTGTACATGACGTTTATAACAACTTTCTTAGTTCATAACCATGTGTACATTTCTCTCTTTATTTGTTTAGTATGGATCTCTTCCCAGTAAACTGACATCCAGGAGGGCATCAGGCTAGTTTCCCTTCCCACAATATCCCCAGAACAGCGCTCGATGTATATGAGCACTTAGCAAGTTTGTGAAAGACATGTAAGAGAGGAGGGAAGGTAGCCGAGTAAATGAATAGGTAGGTGAATAAATGGGTGGGAAGGCTGGCATTAGGTTGAACCATATAAAATTGCTCATTGTTACTGGTCAGAAGTCATCAATTATAAGCTAGTTTTCAATGTTTCAACCTGTAATTTCATCTTGCAGAGATTAGAGTTATTCATTGCCTGAATGTGGTGGGTTTAGACATATCTTTTATTTGCTGTTTTGTGTTTATTAGAATCTGAATAGGTTTTTGATAAAGGTACTTCATTGTTGAAAGAGCAGCAAACCATTTGACAAGAAAATGAAAAAGTAATGAAGAATTATTAATAAAACTATCATCCCAATAGTATTTGCGCTTCA
Organism: Noctilio leporinus; assembly: GCA_004026585.1. NCBI lineage: Eukaryota > Metazoa > Chordata > Mammalia > Chiroptera > Noctilionidae > Noctilio > Noctilio leporinus. The sequence goes on along the minus strand of PVIW01006371.1, from coordinate 68,620 downwards.
TGGTTTGAAATTTCAAAATCGAACCACTGTTTCAGGGCATCCATAGTGTGCACTTGCATTTAATTATTCCCTACATAAGAAAATATGTGAGCCACTATGCACATACATCCAATTAAATAATGTCTAAATGTGGATTTTAATAACCTTGAAAATTTATTGAGTTGGAAAAGAAGCCCAAGTATTTCTCATATGTTTTATGCCTCCTTGCAACAGCGCAGGAGAAGAGGTACTAAGCAGGGTGTACTAATCCCAATTTGAGGATTAAAAAATAAATAAAGACAGAGATGAGGTTAACTTGTAGTCAGAGTCAGGAATGAGGCCTGCAGTCTTAACTGTTCCTTGGGTGGCATGTATGGCTACCCAAGCAGGCCTCTGGTAGTCCTTTCTGTGAATATTTTCCCTACCCTCATTGATTAGGGATAGTCTGCACATTCAGGACAGAGGAACGTTTGAGGACTCAAGCTCTTGCTACGTAACCATAATCAGGTATCATATGACTCAGGCTTATCAGAGTCAGGTCCCTATCCTGATACTGCTACCAGGCTGCTATGGGATCTGCACAAATCACTTTCCCACCCTGGCCTTAAACTTCCCATCTGTACAGTGAGGGCTGGGACCAGATGAATCTGACATTCCATTTCAATTTCAACTTCTGGGTTGAGTAGCCTATTAATGTCTGAGTACTCATCTGGTTTACAGATGGCACAAACTTTGTGGAAGGAAGGAACTGCATCTGAATATGGTTTGTGCAAGAACTGGGATGGAATCATCCATTTACCCATCTGATTCATGTAGTAGATCTTGTCATGACAGTGGCAGAAAATTCAACACAGCATAAGAGTCCCAGTAGGAAAGAAACTCCATGTATGGGAAAGGAATGTCCTTGGGGTTATGATAACACTACTCTACCCCTGGAGTCAGACAAAATTGATTTCAAATCCTGCATCTGCCACCTAATAGCTGGGTAACTGCAAGGAGCTTATTCAAACTCTCTATGCTTCAATTCCTCATCTGTAAACGAGGATCTCCAATGCCACTATCATTGGGTGGTTGGGATACTGTAGCTGGAGTAGTTATGATGGGATCAGGTATGTTGCAAGTATTCGATTAATGTTAGATCCTATTATTACTGCTGTTATTGCCTTAATTGCTAATATGATTAATGAACCCCCTCTTCTGCAATTTTTTAGATCATAAAGCTGGAAAAGAATGGCATTGGGTACCACTACATCCTTGCAAATCTGGTGAGTAGAGCACACTGCAGGTACTCAGCCTGTGGTCTTTCCATGTTTGGGGTTCCAGCTTTCTTCCATGATCCCTGGCTGGTGAAAACAGCATGGGTGAAAAGGCAAACTACAAGACTACATATGGTCAATACCAAGTTTACCTCTCCTGCCAATCCCTGCCTGTCAACCACAGCACACTGCTCGCTCTAAACTCGAAAACAGGCTTCATCAGCCATCACAACTCTAGCTTTCATCGATTCTGTCCCTTGGCAATAAGGACAAAATCACCACAAATGATAATTTTATAAACATAGGCATGTAAACCATAATTATACTAGTATTGACAAATTTTTACCCAGAAACACTTTTTCAGCCTGAACAGTATTATTTCAAATTATTTTTTATTCACTTTTCTATATGGTACTTTTCTCTACATGTCTTTCTTTAAAAAATTGTTTTCATTTTAATGTATTGTAGGCCTTTTTATGTTATGAAGACCTGATGAGTCAAACAGTTTTTTGCATATGTTAAATTTTACCCAGTAATGTGTGCCATTTTGAGTTTTCTTTTGTAGATATGATTTCTGGTAACTCTACTTCTCCTGGGTCATGTTTTGCCTGTCTACCTTTTTTTTAAATCATGAAGTGTAATTCTTCCAGCTGTTTTTTCCCAGAATTAAATGCAGTTTTATTTTCCCTTTAGACCATTTTAAAGAGCTTTATTGAGATGTAATTTATATATCATGCAGTTTGCTCATTTAAAGTGTACAATTTAATGATTTTTATGCATTCACAGAATTGTGAAACCATCAACACAATCTGATTTCAAAGCTTTTTAATCACCTCCCCCCAAGAAAACTTAATGCAGCTGTCACTCCACTGCCCTTCAAATTCTCCCAGCACTAAGCAACCACTAATCTACCTGCTATCTCTACATTTGCATGTGAATGGAATCATATAATACATGATCTTTTGTGACTGGCTTCTGTCACTTAGCTCAATGTTTTCAAGGTCCATCCACATTACAGCATGTATCTGTACTTCATTCCTTCTATTGCTAAGTAATATTTCATTAAATGGCTATATCACATTTTGTCTAATCACCAGCTCATGGACATTTTTTACTATTATGAATAGTGCAGCTATGAATGTGCGCAAGCTTTTCTGTACACTTTAGAACAGAATTGCCAGGTTATATGGTAACTCCATGTTTAACCATTTGAGGAACTCCAAAACTGTTTTCCAAAGTGGCTGCACCTCCCACCAAATTGATAGCAAATTTTCATATTAAAATATTTTACTCAGTAACAAATTTTGCCATGTGACATTCAGAACAATTGTCAAGTTTTCTGTCATGGTAGCTTTTTCCTACAAACTTTGCTTTTCATCCTGGCTTGTCTTTGCAATTTTCTGTGTTTACGTTAAGATGTGATTTTTAGCTTTTAATTTTTTTTGTATGCTTTATTTCTTTTTTTTTAATTTTATTGTTGTTGTATTACATCCATCCCCTTTTTGCTCCCCTCTGTCCCCCTCCCCACCTACCCATTCCCCCCAAAGTCACTCCCACCTGTTGTCCATGTTCATGGTTCCTTTATACTAGTTTCTTGCTTTCAATTTTTAACAAATTCTATCGCATTCAGTTTTAGCTATATTATTTTGTATTGAGTATTTCTATGAGTGATATTAATTATTAATTGAATAATATAATTGATATTTTATACTTATTTTTGGAATAAAAGTCATTAGTAGAACAAAGGACTAGATCTGGGAATATATAATATGGAAAAGGTCAAAATGCAGAATCTAAAAAACGGAACAAAAACACCCTGCCTACCCCTTAGCTTCCATCACGCTTTCTGGCCTGACCTCCGTTCTTATCTCCCTCCCGCCCGAAGCCTTCCCTTGGGCCTTGGCTGTCCGAGCATCTCAGGCTCAGGACTGGAAATCAGAAAAACCACACTAGGTTCATTTAGACTCTGCTGTTAATGGCTAAACATGTTATTTTTCAGTGATGCTTGCATTTTAATGGAAGGTGGCTGTCCAAAGGCTTTTAGGGAACCAAGAGTCTATCCCTAAAAAAAATTTTTAATTGTGCAAGGATAAAATTTTTTACTTTATAATGAAGAACGTTACGGCTGGCCCTTGAATCCCAGAGTCTTAGTGCTAGAGGGGACTTTGGAATTCCATCCAAGTCTCGTTTGCTTATAGGAAAACAGAATCAGCAAGGTGGTGTGACTTGGCCTGGGTCACACAGCAAGTCTGTGACAGAACTAGGTACTGCGGCATAGTGAACGGGGAGCGTCCTGATGCTCCAGGGCATCTCTGAGTGCAGACCTTGCAGCTACCCTGCTGCTCAAGAATCCTGAGCATGCAGACAGCAGGGGTGGGGGCATACAGAGGCACCTGTCCAGGGCAAGATAGAACTCACACACCAGGGGCCTCGGGCCTCAGAGCCACTGAAAGAGCCCAGGTAATTAATTACATCCCCAGCCTCCCTCATGACCCCTTGGTCACGGATTCACCAAGTCAGGGCCTTGGGTTTCTGCATTCTCTGATCGGCTTTCCTCTTTTCTGACCTAATGAGCTCTCCAATTCTTACAACTGCCAGCTAATAGGATGCAAATTGCATATACCATCCAAATACAAGAGTCTTGCATGTTCCAATAGATTAGTTGATAATTAGGCTTCAAATTACTAATTAATTCAGTTTGAAACATTGTTGAGTATTTGGTGTATGCTTTTCTTCCACCTTCAGAGGAATAATGCAATTCATACAATGATAATTTTTAGAAATTCCGCCACATAATTAGCCTGCGGCTGGCTGCATGAAACTGACCCCTCCTTCAGAGTGTTTCTGATTAGGGTGCAATTATAGAGCTGGAAACCAAGGAAGCCTTTGAAAGGCTTAACAAAAGGAAGGAGCTTCACTTTTTGTCCTGCAATTCTTTCTGAACCTGTCAGAACACACCAGCTTTACAGCAGCAGGTCACTTTGGAGGGACTCGAATAGTGAGCTCCGGAGGCCAGCCCGGAGGCAGGTGGTGAGGGCTGTGGGCAGAGAGGAGAGCGCTGTGGGCAGGAGTCACAATAAAAATAAAAGCCTGCTTTGTGTTCAGACACCACCCTTGGCTGCCCTTGTGATCTTGGACAACTCTCCAGCCCATCCTTTCCTTATCTGTCAAGTGGGAATAACTGCCCCTGTGCTACATGTTCCTAGTGGGGAAACTGAATGTGTTGCCAAATGCTACCATGTTTGAAAAGTTGGAAGTGTTCTGTATACATGGGGAATTCTTACTTCCTATATTAAATCTACCCCACTTCACATCACATAGTGTGTGTTTGTATTTATGTATGTGTAATCATATTTTTATGTGATAGGATAGATCTGATTTATATTTTCATAGCCTGGGTATGGCCATAAGGTGCATTTGAACCCTGCAGAAATTGGCAAGTGATACTATTATTTCTTGAAGAAGGCCCTGGAGCCCGCTGGGCAGCCAAGCCAACCAGTCTGGTTCTCCATCCTCCCCCACACCCCAGCTAGAGTGAAACAAGTAAACAGTTTTTAAATGAATCCCAGAGAACCTGGGACAGTAATGCAAGCCCCACAAATGGCCACCTGAACTGCGAGGGCGTGGTGCTTAGCGGCTTCACAGGCCTTTGCAGGCAGGAGGGCCTCTGGCAAGGATCATGATGGAGTATCCGTATAGCCTATGGTTCTGTGGACCCTTGCCCTGGCTTCAGGAGTCCAAGTGCTCCTAGGGTTCACCTTACCTAGCCCCTTATTCTACAGTAAGGACACTAGGCTCAGAGGAGGGAAGCAACCTGTTTTAGGTCACTCAGAAGTTCAACGCACACTTTCAGGTATTCTAAGCATCCTATCAGGCAAGACCACGCCTAGGTTGCTCTTTGCATTTGTACTCCATATTCTGGAAGAATCTGCTCTAGAGACCTCTGAGAGCTTCTATGTTCCTCAAAAAAAGGGTAGACTATATTTCCAGTTTATGACTGAGGAAAAGGAGGCTTAAGTGATTGTAGGAACTTTTCCAAAGTTGCTTGGCTAAAGCTCTCAAATTCTGAAAACTAGGCTCAGTTTCCACTGGGCCACACTTCCCATATTGGGGAAACCTTTGCAACTCTTTTGCCTGATGTTATAATTGAGCATAGCAGAGAAATAAACTGCCCGAGTTTAAATTCTGACTCATAAGCTATGTGACCCTCAGAAAGTCACTTTACCTCTCTATACCTCAGTTTCCTCCTATATAGGTGGGAATATAAATATATACCTCACAAGATAAAGATAAAAAGGAGTTAATTTATGCCAAGTTTTAAAACGGTGAGTAGAGCAGAAGCCTGGAGTTTCAGCCTAACTCTGCCACTGACTGATTATCATTTGCAAAAAAAATTATTTTTTGAGGGTCTCAATTGGCTCAAGATTTGGTACAATGTTTTCACAAGGAACCAATGATCAAAAGGACCTTTCTAGATGTGACATTTATGGTTCTAGTTTTTCTGTCTCTCTGTAGTCAGAAGGTATCACAACAAAAGTCTCAAATGTCATTGGCTCCCTTCATCACAAGGGGAGAGGCAACTCCATTAGTCAAGCACTCAGTGTTTGCAGCCTTTGCTCTCGCAAACATGCATGCCTTGGCTGATTTGGCCATGTCCATGCTGGGTCAGCGGACCCTCCAGATATGCAAGACAGTAGGCACAGCTGCCCTGCCAGAGCATGGAACCCCTGGCCCCACCCGCTTAGGTGCTCCTAAGGCACAGACCCCTGGGCTCCAGCTTTGGCAGATGGTCAGAGTGATGTGTGACTAGAAGGGTTCAGTCCTCACTTCCTTACTTGTCCCTCTTTATAAGACAGGAATACAGATAATATAATGAAAGAAACACAGAACCCATGAGACATAGGATGGTAAGTACTTCCTAAGCGCCAGGCACTGTTCTAAGTCTGACATACGTTAAGGTAGTTAATCCTCACAATAACCCTATCAGAGAAATACTAGAATATGTTACAGTGAAGGGCACTGAGGCTGTCACTCGGCTATAAAGTGGAGGAACTGAGATGTGAATCCAGGCTAATGTGTACAGGCACTCCCTCTTATTCATCATCCTCCGTCACTCTGACCCTTAACTCAGAGCATTCTTGTTTTGTGCTTAGAGGGTTCTTCCATGAGCTCTTCATCCAACCAAAGCCTCCTCTTTTCTCAGGCACTGTTGTTTCTACTGGGAAGCCATCTCTAAGCTGTAGGGTCATGATTTGGTCCACTTCTTTTGCTCTGTCATTGCCTAGGTAATACAAGGTCTGTCCCAAAAGTATTGGCCCCACAAACTGTTTCAATGATATTGATATTGGCTTGATATTTTCAGGACAGATCTCGTATATTATTTCTTACCAAACCGTAAGTAACTTGAAAGCAAAAACCATAACTGTCTTTTTTTTCTGCTGCATCCCTTTGTCTGGTATGTTCTTGGCAATACTGAATACTCACCAATGAATGAGTGAATGATTAAATGAATTAATGATTAATAAGATTATTCCTCATTCCAAGTAATTTCAACTTTTATTTATTTTTCACTAAGCATTGAATATGTGCTACTATATGTGTGCTACTATAAATGCTTGAGATGACAATTCACCCAAAAAAAAAGGAGGTGGGGCTTATACACTTTGCTGACCATCTCTAGATAGGGAAGTTTTGATCATGCAAAAGGAAGCTGTTGTTGGTCTCAAGTCTGCCAGGAGCTTCTGCAAGGACCCACTCGAAATGAGTCTGAAATTTGAGCTGACCTTTGGCTCTGGCTCTGGAGTGGCCCTGGCCAGGTGTCACCCCTGACTGCAGTCAGTTAGCTGAAAGTTCAGATGAAAGGAAGCTCTAGAAGACCAACCAATTTATGCCAGGCAGTTCACTTCTGCACCTGTGCATCAGCAGACAGCCCAGTCTGGGGTGGGGGCCCCTGACATTTTGCCTGCGTGCGAACATCTTACCCTAAATCCCTGGACTGAGAGAACTCGTTTGTGAGACACCTATATATGTGTGTGTGTGTGTGTGGAGGCGGGGGTGGTGTCTGGATGTTTGTAGACATCTAAGTGTACAGGTGCCTGCTTCTGTGGTTTCAAATGTACTTGGATAAGTTAACACTTGTGTTATGTTCCAAGACAGATGGTGTATTAGCTGATGTAAGCACAGGTACAATGTCTTACTGACTTGGTAGGAACCAGACCCACCTGTGCGTCATTTACCAGGGATCATAGAGGGCAAGAACACAGTCAAGGTTCAGTTGATTAAAGTGAATAAAATAGGAAAATGTGGAGACTGCAGCAGAGACATGGTTATATGAGGATGCAACTAAGCCCTCAGCCCAGGAATATTCCATGAATTCACGTATGTCCATATGCATGTGTACACACCTGTGTGATCACAGAATCACAGATCAAAGCTCAAAGAGGGAAATGAACTGACTCAGAAGTTTCCAGACTTTTTAGTTGAAAGCTCCATTTTCAAATAGACTTGGGGAGAAGCCCAGTGTGTAAAACAGATAAAAAGTAGAGCTGCTTTGGTGGAAGAGGGACGATGGAAAGCTAAGACCCTGTCCTTCTACCTTCCCCCAACCCAACATGGTAATCTGTAAAATGCCTACAACCAGATAGTTTGAATGATCGTTGAGCCAGCCTAGGCCCTTATTTTGCAGATGAACACACGAATGCATGAAGAGGGTGAGACCATTAATAGCTCATGGGTTCAAACACAGGACTGAACTAACATGGTTGCCCTTAGGCTGTTTCCCTGACACATCTTATTTATGACCTAGTTCAGAACAAACTAGGTACAAAGAAAGTCAACAAAACGAACTCTCTTGTCCATAAGTCAAAAGCAGAGAGATTAAGAGGCGACAGGATGGAAACTTAAAAGAAAACCATGAAAAGGGTGAGCACAGATATTCGTTGCCTATTCCTCAGTCTTCAGCATAAATGAAGCAAACAGCCTGCTCCAGGTACTGTGTTGTGGACCTGTGGGGACCAAGGTCCCTGTCCTCTGGGACACCCAAGTGTCCTAAGGCAGTGCCAAATGAGAGAGAAAGCTAGAGACTTTCAAGAGATGGAAATGGGCCCTGGCTGGTGGCTCGGTGGACTGGTGCCAGCCTGCGAACCCAAAGGTCGCTGGTTTGCTTCCCAGCCAGGGCACATAACCAGGTTGCAAGCCAGGTCTCCAGCCAGGTCCGTGGCTGCAGGCAGGTGAAAGGCAACCACACATTGATGTCTCTCTCCCTCTCTGCCTCTCTCCCTTACCCTCTCTCTGAAAATAATAATAACTAAAATCTTTTTTTTTTCAAGATTTTATTTGTTATTTCCAGAGAGAGGGGAAGGGAGACAGGCAGAGAGAGAGAGAGAAGCATCAATATATGGTTGGCCCTTTGCCTGCCTCCAGACACTGACCTGGCTGGAGATCTGGCCTGCAACCTGGCCATGTGCCCTGGCTGAGAATCGAACCAGTGACCTCTGGGTTCTCAGGCCGGCACCTTATCCACTGTGCCACCAGTCAGGGCGATAAAATATTTTTTTAAAAAAGAGAGAGATGGAAATCAAAAAGCATACATTCAAGAAGCTAAGGACAAACATCCTGGCCTCCCAGAATCCCACTAATTCCTTTTTAGTCTGGAGCTACAGGCTGGCCATTCCAAGCACTTCATTGCAGAACAGAAGCTACACAATCGGATTGATGGGACCACTGGTCACGAGGCAAAGTGCACAATGGTTAGGAAACAAGCACAGGTCTTGTTACTGGCTGAGACGATGACCTCTGCCCCTTACGAGCTATGTTATATTGGACAGGAGCGTCTCCATTCACTGGAGCCTCGGTTTTCTAATTTTCAAAGTGGAAATGATAACAGTGTCCACTTTACAAGATTTATGAAGACTAAATAATACAAATAAGAACTTAGCACAACGCCCACAACATGGTAGAGGCCTGATACACATGAAGCACTATGGTTGTTGGTTTTAATACTATTTTAGCCAAAGTCTGCCTCCTATGACCTCTGCCCCTTCATTAGTTTTGACCTGCCTTCCAGAACCTCAGAGAACAAATCTTCTACCTCTTTCCCATGACTGTCCTTCAGGGATTCAAATACATCCTTTGCTTGACCTTAATCTTCCATTATTTCTTAGGTTGATCTTCCCCATTTTCTTCAAGCATTTCTAATATAACAAGACTTTTCCAACTGTACTTCCCACAATGATCCTCTCAATAGAACTGTCATCTGAGAACTGATGTGTCAATTTGGGGAACCTCAGCATGTACAACTTGTGCCATTCAGAGTACAAAGGGCAAGTTCTTTGATTTGTTCTTATCTTACCTCTCAGGGGGATGAGATGGAGGAATGCTCTTTCCAGGGTCTCCGGGCTTACTTAACGCACCTTCTTCCTGGCCCCTCTCCCTGAACAATGCTGGATGCTCCCTCTTGCTTCTGATGTGTATAGTGTCCCAACAGGCAGGATGATGAGAGCTGAACAGCTTAGCCATGACCTCTCGAAATGACTGCAGAGAAAGAGGAAATTAACTTTGAAGATAAAGCTTTTCATCCTTCGAAAGCCTTCCTATATGCCTGCCTCCTGTTCCCTAGGGCACCTTGCCTGACCCAGTACCTGGCTTTGAAGCAATTCTAACACCTGACCTCAGTTGACCCAATGATAACAATGATGGCGAGTATGATGATGACAGTAATTACTATCATTCATTAAGTACTTACTATATGCCAGACACAGTTCTCCATTGCTTAAATATGTATTCTTTTAAATCTTACGCCAATTCTATTCTGTAGGCACTATCATATCTGAGAATTGAGCTTCAGAGAGGTTAAGTAACCAGGAAGCCCCCATAAGCAGCTCTTTTGCTTCCAGGTACACGTGATAATTAATAGTCATAATGATAGCCCAGAGCTTGGTCATCATTCTTAAAAAGTTTCCAAATCTTTACAGCAAGATGAAAGCATGTCTAATGTGGTTCTAGCGTTAACTATCTCTTTAGGATACCATAATTATTTGAAACGCCTTTTTATTCTAATCCTTTGAAATTATAATTGAAAAATGATAGATGAAATAACTGTATTAACTAGTTTACTTAATTGAACACTTTTACTCTGAGTCATTTTATTCAAATGACTGGTCAGCATTCAATTTCTTCCCAGAGTAAGTACATGAAGGCAGACAGATTCCAACCTCAGCTAATCTTCTAACCAGTCTTACAATGTTAGGCCACAAGTCTCTTCTCTATACCTCAGCTTCCCTATCTGCACAATAAGGGATTTTTTCATAATTTTTTATCGTTATTCTATTACAGTTGTCCAAATTTCCCCCACTATGCCCTCCTCCGCCCATCCCAACCCCTACTCCCACAGTCAGTTCCTACATCATGGTCCCTGTCCATGGGTCAATCATACATGTTCTTTGACTAATCCCTTCACCTTCTTTCCACCATTATCTTATTTCCTCACCCTTTCCCTCCCCTCTGGTCCATGTTCTCATGACTGTGGTTCTACTTTGTTCATTGGATTCTTCTTATAGGTAAAATCATATGGTATTTGTCTTTTACTGACTGACTTATTTCACTTAGCCTAATATTCTCCAGTTCTATCTATGCTGTCACAAAAGGCAGGAGTTCCTTCTTTCTTTCTGCTGAGTAGAATCCCACTGTGTAAATATACCACTCATTTACTTATGGGTACTCAGGTGGTTTCCAGCACTTGGCTATTGTAAATAGTGCTGCTATGAAAATAGGGGTGCCTAAATTCTTTTGAACTGGTATTTCAGGATTCTTAGGGTATATTCCCAGCAGTGGAATCCCTAGGTCAAAGGCAGTTTCATTTTTAGTTTTTGAGGAAATTCCATATTGTGTTCCACAGTGGTTGTACCAGTCTGCATTCCCAGCAACAGTGCACTAGGGTTCCTTTTCCTCCACATCCTCGCCAGCACTTACTGATTTTACTGATAATCATCATTCTGACAGATATGAAGTGATATCGCATTGTGGTTTTAATCTGCATCTCTCTGATGGCTAATGATGTTGAGCATCTTTTCATGTCAATGAGCCATCTATGTCCTTGGAGAAGTGTCTATTCAGGTCCTTGGTCCATTTTTTAATTGGTTTGTTTGTCTTCCTCTGTACAATGGGAAGTTTGATTTGATCTTCAACATCTTTGCTTCAGGCATCCATAAACTATGGCCCATGATTCAAAGCCAACAGCCACCTGATTTTGTTTGGCTTATGAATTAAGAATTTACATGTTAAAATTATTGGGAAAAAATGAAAAGAATGGTATTTCTTGCAGTGTGAAAATTATATACAGATTATGTTTTTTAGGACACAGCCATGCTCACTCATTTACTATTGGCTATGGCTGCTTTCATGCTACAATGGAAGAGTTAAATAGTTAAAATGAAAATCATATGGCCCATAAAGCTTAAAACATTCACAATCTAGTCTTTTACAGAAAAAATCTGGTAACTCCTGATTCCAATATGGGGTAAGTGGACACAAATAGACTTTAGATCAGAGGCTTGGGAGATATCTAATCTACTTTATGAGGTTTGTGTCAAGAAGAGAAACCAGTGTTCTCTCTCCCACTAATGTCCCTTTAAGATGGAAAAGCCCCTCTTTGGCAGAGTGAGACATTTATTTAGGGCTATTAACTAAATCAGCCACACTGCCTGAGATTCTTCATCTGGGGAATCTAGAAATGCCATCCTACAGCTAAGCTCACATGTCCCTGCATTGGCAAGGCAACACAGCACACTACGAAGAGGAAACCTTTTTGGGTTGGACCACTGGTTGGATCCTTGCTTGCTGTGTGATCTCAGAGGACTTTCCAGAGGTCTCTGAACATAAAATTGGGATGAATACTCACTCATTTATGCCTACTGTGGGCATGTTCATCTCTCAGGGTTGTTTGGAGGACTAAATAGGTTATATATGTAAAGCATGTAACAGAGCGCATGGCTCAGAAGAAGAGCTTGAAAAATGTTTAATAACTCTAGAAATGACTCAACTGATTTTTGTTTTTAAATGATAGTGATATCATAACTCTCAAAAGGTTATTTAGAGTTCTATAATGCATAAGAAGTGGCATTTTGCCATTATCGTCTTTCTTGATATTCTTATGAGCAATTCTTCTGGAGCTGTGTGTCTGCAGAGCATGTAACAGCACCTGTGTTGATTCCAGGTCAAGAGATAGATTAAGCAGGGCTCCTTTACCAGGCCGTAACAATGACTCAATGAATGCAAGACTTCTCTTCCCGCTTTTTCACTGCCACTATCTCCCACTTTCCAGGGACTAATAGATAATTCCTAACCAGAGAGGCATGTGAAAATTATCTAGGAATCTACTTTTATTTTTCAATAGTACTAAAATGAAAATATACTCACTTAACACATGTCACCAAATAGTACTAAAATGAAAATATACTCACATAACACATATAACAAAAAGGTAGAAAATAACAAGCAAATGCCTGATCTCTCTTATCTCACACTAGTTAGAAATAACTATTTGAAACCTTCCCCACATTTTGTGATAGTGGTTGTTTCCTCCACATGTCTACATAGTAGGTCCATGTCTCTCTTTCTTGCTTTATCTACTTAATTCCATCAATGGCTCTCCATTAGAAAGATGATGAATCATTTCATACTACTCTCCACATCCTGTCCTCAGTGTCTGTTATGCTATTGTTTGAAATTCTTCTAATGACTATCTTTATAATTTTAACATGTTAAACCTTAGCTTTGAGATTCACTAGCATTAGAGCTGTGTACAAATACCGATATCCAGTTTCCTCTGCAGGCTACTACATGACAATCCTTAGGGGTGGTTATTGTGACAAAGCTCCCCAATGTATTCTGATATGTCCCTCAGGTTAAGGACCTCTGTCCAGAGAGATTGCAATGCCCCAGCCAGTTTACCTGCACTTGAATGAGAAAGATAGGCAAAGCATTCTTCTCATGTCAGCCATTCATCAGTCACACATGGGACTGTGTGAAATGCCACAAAGACACTAAAAAAGACAGAAGCATCATGACCAAACAGCTCATCACAAAAACCTAGTTCAGATGAGGCACAGAGTCACTCTGTGAACAGCAGCATCTAGTGCAGTGCTGGAGGGGCAGTGGAAGGAGTTTGGGTTTGGGTGACCTGAGCTCTCATACCGAATAACTTGAAAAGGAGCATCTTGTGGATTAACTTTATTTTTATTCAATAGTCACAGTGTACAAAGCAAAGGACTCAGCATTTAGGGGCATGTTATAAAAATAGGCAAACTGGCTATAAGAGAGTAGTGATGATCAAACTTCATAGTTTGAATCTTTAATAGAATATAATTAGCAATATTACATCCTTATACAATATTACATAATTAATAGCACAGATGAAGTAAATAAAAAATGTACTAATTACCAAATCTTACCTCCCCAGGTATTTTAAAAATAAAAATGGCAATAAAAATTTAAGAGAATGATTTAATTAATTTTTTTAAATGAATATGCTCAGGGGAATACAGCTGAATCCTCCAGTTCATTGGTGGACAAATAGTTAACACCTTCACTTCCCCTTCATAGTCAAGAACACTTTTCTGTATTCAAGAATACATGTTCTGGCATTACAGAGAAACCAAATTGAGTAACTACTAGAGACTCCTTTCTTTGTGATTAAGGACACTGTAGAGTTTCAAGATTACCATTCCAGCATGAAATCTTCCATGGGAGGGATGACATAAGCTATGAGATGAGTGAACGTTGACCCCATGTTATTCCCTACATTTGTTTCCTTCACAGATGTGAACATGGTTTATCATTCTTGGTCCACTCCTTCTCAGGGGAGTAGAGGAGTTCAGTTAGAGGGTCCTATCAGTTTGATGAGTTGGATCCCAGCAACCCTTTAGTGAGACATTCTGATGATGGAGTCAGGTGACATTTATGTTTGAATAAATTCTGCCATTTCCTTTGGCTTCCCTTACGTTCAAGATGGCAGTGAGAATGAAACGCCCAGGAGCTTGTTACAGATTCCCAAATGACAGAATTTGACTGTGAGGGATAATTTCCATTTCATTCTCTCAGAAGTTATTTTATTAACAAAATGGGTTTTTTTAAAGTCTAGAAAGTATGGGAAATCTCTCAACTGTGCGTTAGCTTTTAACCAGTAGTGGGATAGCTGTGCTCTTAGGTAGTGTAATGTTTTTGAATGCATATTCAGTACTGAGCGTTGGCTGTGCCTTGACTGAGTTCTCCCAAAAGCAAGTCTTAAGACCAGGATTCAAGTACAAGTAGCCCCATTGGGGGCCAGTCTAGAAACAACAGCAGGACGTTAGGGCAGTGAAGTAGGGAAAAGATCATTCAAGGCTCATAATCAAGGCACTTGCCCCTGTGGGGTACAGGAGCTCAATTCATTAGGGGCCTCTAGACATTCTCTCTTAGAACAATCTACCAAAGAACACACCTTAGAATTATTCCACCCAGGGGCAAGGACTCTGAATTCATCTGCAACCTCTCTCTGGGGATATTAACTCCAGCACATCTAGCTTACCTTACCCATGGGTGAAGTACAGGCACAGGCAGTAAGTCCATTAAGTGGAGTATCAGTGGGTGAAGGACAGTGGAAATGAGCAGGGCACCGGCAGCAACCACCACAGGGCGAGGATTGAATCTCTGCATGCGGGGTCAGGAGAGACCTTGCTGAAGAGACTGAATTGGAGCTGAGATCCAAATGACGCAGAAGGACCACCCAGGAAAGGCACACTTGGAGGAATCTCTAGGACAGTGGCTCTGAGTGGGATTGGCCTTGCTTTGTTTGTAAAATACAAATAATAATGAGTCATGGAGCTTTAAAGGCACGGTGTCATGAAGTTGTTTATGGCTAGATCTTTTAAATAATGAAACTGGACCAGGTCAGGCAGAGCTGGGACTAGCGTTCAGGGCTCTTGGCTGCCAGGCTAGGGTTCCCCTACTCTCAATCCATCAAACTGCTTCCCCTGCTCATTCTCCCATTTCACTTATTGGGATTTGGCAGCTTTCCTGAGCCTTGGAACCCAAAGGGCACTGGCTTTGTGATCCCAGCTCAAATTCCTGCAGTAGCCACCAATAATACTTGACAGTGTTTTCCTGAAGCTCCATCTGAGCCAGCCTCAGCTGCCACTCTGACTGCATTTCACTCCCTCTCTCTCACATTGGTGCCACAGCCATGCCAACCTCCTTACATTTGTGGAACATGCATGCCAAGCATCCCCCCTCCTCTGAGCCTTGGCTCAGGATGTCCTTCCCCAGATATCCCCATGGCTCACTCACAAGGTTTCTCTTCACTTGTGTCCCCATGCCAACACCACCTCTTCAGAGAGGCTCATCCTGGTCACACCTGCCAATGTACGCCATCACCCTCCTCCCCCATCCTCCTGCCAAGCCTTACTTTTTGCCATAGGACTCATGGCTACAGCATAGCATACTCTACTAGATGATACTGTTTTATACTATGCTATGTTATTTACTTCTTTATCACCTGTCTTCCCCACCAGAATGTCAGCTTCACCAAAGAAGGAACTTGTTTTATTCACTATTAGAATAGTATTTGATAGGGTCTCAAAATGTGTGTTGAATGATAAGGAAGGGCGAAAGCAGATGCCTTGGGAAGACCTCAGCTCTGGTCCCCTCTCTGCTGCTAACTCATTGAATGACTTTGTGCAAGTCAATTCTCCTACCCCATTTCATATATTTGGAAAATAAACATATAATGAATGTCTACTTTGTAAAACCATAAAGTGAAATGAGGCCACAGATATGAAAGTACTGTGCATGGTGGAATATATAATACAAATGCAAAGTCTCCTTTTTAAGTTGAAGACTTCCTGAGTTTAAATTAATTTCACTAAATAGGGAGGAAAGTCTCATTCCCAATAAAGACTCCTTTGTGGATGTTACAACTGATTAGGCCTCACTGAGAAGAGATCTCATCTGTGGTATGGGGAGAAAACGGCAAGGGATGATCAGAATCCAGCCTCGTCCACACACTTGTGGTGGCTGGGGAGCTTGCCCCGGATGGACTTCAGGTTCCTCTCCTCTCAAAGGAGGGGAGAGTGAGAAGAAGAAACAACTCCCACCTTGTGTTTTCCATTCCGTTCCATGTTCATGGCATCATAATCATCACAGCCACTATTTATTGATCACTCAGTCTGCTCCATGCACTTGACATGAGTTAACTGCAATGCTTTTTCACCCCAATTTCCTCCTGCCCACTATTTAGACATGAAGCCATCAGGTTAACAGTCCAACACAGAATTACTAACGGCTATGAGCAGCAGAGCCCGCACACCAACCCAGGGGCAGCTAGCTCCTGCATAAGCGCCCAACCACTGTGCTAACTCCATGCACGGACCAAGTGATGACCAACTCCAGAAGGAAGGGAGGCACGACCGTCCCTTGCGGAACAGGATGGAAAATCCTGTGGTTCTGTAACATGGTTAAATGGATATAGACACACAACCTGTTCTAACTTCCTCCTCCTGCCTGCACAGGGCTTCATGGACATTGACTTAAACAAATTTAAGGAAAGTGGAGCCAATGTGACAGGTTTCCAGTTGGTGAACTACACAGACACCATCCCAGCCAAGATCATGCAGCAGTGGAAGAACAGTGATGCTCGAGACCACACACGCGTGGACTGGAAGAGACCTAAGGTGAGGGGATGGGCAGCAGGCAGCAAAGGACCATACTGGTCCAGATGCCTGCCCCTGATTCTGCCCAGTGTTGGCCATTAGAGAAAGACAGGCTACCTAAGAGAAATAAGCTAAGGAAAATACCTCAATAAAGATTGAGGGTACAAAGATCAGGCAATCCAGAATGACAATGGTTTTAACAAGATTGACATTTTGTTTTTCTGTCATATAAATAAAATTTAGAAGTCAGTAATCCAGGGTTTGGATAATGACTCCACAATCAAATACTCCAGCATCGTCTATTTTCTTATTCTGCTATCCTTAACGTATGGGAGCTACCTTATAGCTCCAAACAGCTGCCAAAGCTCCAGCCATTACCTCAGTATTCTACCCAGCAGGAAGGGAAAAAAGAAAAATATTCTTATAACAGTACAACTGTTTATTTTAAGAACCCTTTTCAGAAGTCACACACAAATCTTCCACTCACATGCTGCTGGCCACATCTTAGAAACCCAGAGTCAGCTAGCTTACAGAAGAAGCTAAAGAAATTTTTTTAAAAAGTATCTGTGTTCTGGGTAGGGTTACCATTTTGCACAGCTCTGGAGGGTTGGTGTCTGCCTTTGTTGTGGATTAAGCTTCCTTGACTCATGCAGTGAGCTGGCCTTTACTCTGATCAGCCATGTACCCAGCTAAAAAGCAGAAAAATTTAACTAAGCAATATTGAGCACTTCTCTGCCTCAATGAGACAACTCCTAATTATCATGCAGACTATGTGCCACTCACTTCCCAGCAATGCAGTTCTAAATCCTGTAGCCAAAATCTATTTCTGCACTATTTGATCATGGTTTAGAATAAGGGTTGAAGGTAATTTTCTTTCCCAAGTCAAATCCAATTGCTTGGCAGTGGCTGTGTGGCACACTGCACTGAGAAGGCTCCTGAGGCCAAATTGGCTTATCTGGGCAAAACAGCGAATCCTTCGCAACTTTCTTCTGTTACAAGGTCCACATCTTTTTTATAAATGCCAGGACACTGAACAGAGATGTGTCACATCCCACTTGTGCTCAAACTGACTTAGCAATTCAAAACTAAAGATATGTTTCAATATGAATTTAAGCAAACAAAGTCACAAATGTGCTTTAAAGCAATGAGCAAACCACGTAGCAGTTAATAAATTAATATGTAAATACAGCACTCAATTTTCAAAAGATGGAAATTATAAAAATAACCAAATGTGATATGTATACTTTCCAAATGTGAGAGAATCAAAGTTAAAAACTAGAATATACATTCAGCCTGGAACTCTATCATCAATTTTGAATGTGTCCCAGAACATGCTAGGCACTGGGGACTAATTAATGAAGATGACAGACATGACTTCCAAAGCCAGGAAATACTGTCCTGAACTGGTATCCCGGTTTGGCTTTATCAAAGTCTTATCCCTCTTTTAGGCGAGAAGGGAAAACACTGAGTGTCACAAGGGATGATGGAATAAACAGTTCCTCTGAGTCCCCAACTGGTGGCTATAAGCCAAAGAAAACCATTTTTCCATGAATGATCAGATAATACAGCTGGGCTGACATTAATCTATGCATTCTTTTTCCAACCAATGAGCTAACATTGTGAGATTGCAAGATGGCACACAAAAATCTAGAATTCTGGTTTTTCTTCCTAAGTCGCAACCAGCAAAACACAATTCAGGTGGCAACCTTGGCTAGCAGCTCACAGCAGGCCCCACTCTGCACTCCCCCATCTCAGGGGCGGGCACCTCCTGGTTCACCACTGCCCCCACCCAAATGTGGCCCACTGCAGGCATTCTTATTGCCAGGAAGCCCATTCCCAGATACAACTCCCTTTTGCCTCTGTGTCAGCTCTGTATCACCTGACTGTCTCCATTCCTCCCACCAGTACACCTCAGCGCTCACCTATGATGGCGTGAAGGTGATGGCTGAGGCCTTCCAGAGTCTGCGCAGACAGAGAATCGATATATCCCGCCGGGGGAATGCTGGGGACTGCCTGGCTAACCCAGCTGTGCCCTGGGGCCAGGGGATCGACATCCAGAGAGCTCTGCAGCAGGTGAGACCAGCAATGGCTACCCACCTTATGGGAGCCTTGTCGAGTATTTCAGCATCAGTTTCGGGTGGAATGCAGCTACTTAAAAGAAAAGGTAGAGCATGCCTGGAGTCTGGAACACCATTGCACTATGTTTGTGGCCCTTAGCATTTATGGAAACTCACACAGACATTAGAAACAAATAAACAAACAAAAACCAATAGCATGGAATAGTCATTCCTGATAGTGTAACAGCTATATTTTCTGCTTACGGAATATGCTAAAAAGGGAAGCAGCAATTCTGTATTTGGGCGGGGATGTGAAATACACAGGGATGAGACTGGAACATTTTAGCTGTCTGCTGCAGACTCCCCAATTGCCTGGTTTTCAGTATTTCTTCCTTACCATTGCTCTCTGCAAAGTTCAAGGAGCCCTGAAAATAATTCTTACCTTGTGATTCTGTTTTCTTGCTCTTCAGGATTACAGTCATTAATTCTGTTTGTACTTAAGAACACTTAAAGAGCAGAGATAGAGAATGGCCATGCCCATTCCAATCAACTGGCTATGCAAAGCACTTTGACACTGAATCCAGACTTAACAGGGAAGAGTATAAATATTCAATCAGTAACATGTCTTCAGTAGAAGCAAGATGAGAAAATGATACAGGTGGACTGTGTGTTTAATAATCCTGGTTAGGTTTTAGGGACTTGCCCTCATCTTTATCACTCTCAGGGCTCCTAGAAGTCTCTCTTGGTCTCTAGAAGTCTCTGGAAGCACTTCCAGCCCAGGCTGTGACTCTCAAACTGCAGACAAACAGCATCATAAAATTCCTTTCTGATAGAGAGGCTCTATTTCCAAAGGTGACTGGGCAAAATGGGCAGTTCCCCCTACATAGAAAGGTCAAAGTACCAGGCATGGTGGCAGGCCAGCAGCAGCAAGATGTTTTGGTGCAAACACTCCCAGGACCACTCTCCTCATCCAGGGGAGCTGTCTGGGTAAGATAAACTCTACTTTTAAGGCAATTTCAACAGAAGGTGAACTTAGGCTCCCAGGGGAGAAGAGGCACATTTCTGAATGAGGGAGAAATACAGAGCAAAACATACAACTATTTCCATTTGTTTTCCAACCACACGTGCACAGCTCCTGAAATTTTCACAACCTGAGGGAAGGGAGGAGATGAGAAAGGAACATCACCAGCCGTTCCTCAGGGTGGATGAAGTGCCTTTAACTGGAAGGGAATATGAATTGGTACCACAGGAGGATTGTGCCAAAGGGCCCACCAGCACCCCTTTCGTCCTCCCCCCATCTCTTCTGTGCCAGCTGGCCCCTACTCCCTTTGGAGTAATAGCAGGATGCAAGCAGCTTCCGAATGACTGCCAGTGGTGCTGCACCTCCCTTGGAACGCTCTTCCCAACTCCACATGGAGGCAGATTCCATTTGCAACGTGAGGCTGGTTTCGGAAGGTCCTAGGTACTTCCTGTCAGCTGCACAACCCTTTCAACTCCCTTACCTCTCCCATCTTAATGATGTTCCTGGAAGGATATTCTGACACCACCATGACAGTGATGAAGCCTAGGAGGCAATGTGGGTGCAGGAAGGGCTCTGAACGAGGAAGCAGGAGCACTGGGTTCCAAGCTGAGCTGGCTCCCTGGCTCCCTGGGTGACCCTGAGATCACTGAATCTCCTACAGACTCCCCTACTGTAGTCATGACAAAGAGGAGGTAGGAGAGACAACCTCTGTGTCTCAACCTGCCTCTAAGAATGCTAAGCATCTCATTTTTTCCCTATCTTTAACCCACATCTTACTGGTTGGAATGTACACTCATGCTTCTGCTTCTGCCTCCAGTGGGCTTTGTGAGGGGCCGGTGCCTTAGTTGGAAGGATTGCAGCCATTTTACGTTGGCTCGCACTCGGACGGTGGCGTGCATCTGCGGCAGCCCCGCGGCGGCTCCCCGGGAGCATGCCCGGCCAGGCCAAGCAAGGGGATACGACAAGGCAAGGCCCGCCCTCCACAAACTCCGAGTCTCTCCTGGGGATGGGGAGGAACTAGTCACACAAAAAATATAAAAACAAATCCCAGCATTCTGACCGTAAGATCAGCTGGTCAAACGAATTCCTTCTCAAAGTCTGTGTGAGATACCTAGAATCACAAGACTGTATCGCTGAAAGAGTAATGACACCCGATTTCCCTCACCCTGCAGCTGAGGCAGCCAACCCAAAGTGCGCAGTGGTCACAGTCACACAGGAGCTTCGCAGCAAAGGCGGACCTGGTCCCTGCCCAGGGCTTTTCCTCCTGCCCTAGGCCTCTGCCCATACACCTTGATTTCTGGGACCTTCCACCTACAATCACAGCCACTGTTTATTCACGTAGCCTTTCAGACCCATCTCTTGAAACAGGCAGGCCACTAGCAAGCTACCGTGGGTCCACAATGGGCTGCGGAAGTCCGGGTGGCGTTCAGTCCCTAGCACCCAGAGTCTGTGGCCCAGGTCTCTGCTGCCCTGACCACTCACCAGCTTTTGGGTCCCACAGTAGGAAGGGACCTGTGATTCAGCTTGTGCGAGAGCTGGAATGTCTGAGACTTGGGCCTGGAGGCCCAGCAACAGCTACCAAGAGAGCTAGAAAAATAGGAAGTTAAGCCCTAAAAACAATAGTAATGCCAGTTATGATGCGTTAAGGGCTTTACTATGGTCAAACTCTGAATACTTTACGTGTTTGACTTCACTGAATCCTAAATATATCACTCTGAAGTAGCTAATTTTATTGTTTTACAAATGGAAAAGCTAAGCTTCAGATATACTAAAAATGTCTTCCCAAAATTATATAGCCGGTTAGTGGCAGCACTGGAACTCCAACCCACATTGACTTGAACTCATAACTGCTCTGCTCTGAAGCCTGGAAGGCCCTGCCCAGGGGAGGCACAAGAGCTGTGGCCCAGCCAGTAGCAAACAGTACATGGTCTTGGGTGATATCCATACACCCCTACCCTTCACCCTGCAGGAGAGTGGAAATAATCAGTTGCCCGTCTGCCCCCTGCCTGACATCCAGGAAGCAATTCAAAATACTGAGCTCACCTCCTGGAAGACCTCAGCGCTCCAGGAAGGACGAGGTATTGGGGTAACCATATGTTGGCTCTGGCTGGAAGAGTAGATCCAGCTCTTCAAATCAAGTTCAACATCTGGGGATCATAGATGCTTTGAGGAAATGACAAAAGAGCTTCAGGTTCTTTTTCCCAGAAAAATGCACACATGTACATACGTACATATTTGCATGACCAGGAGGTAGGGTGACCACAGACACTCCTGGAAGTCCATCTCAGGACCTCAAGTAAGGAATACATGCCCTAAATAGTGTGCTTCCCTCTTAGTTTTTGTGTTCACAATCTGTTGGCCAATGATCAAGAATAAGAAGGCTCTGGGACATCTCCAAAAGTGCCAACATCCAAATCACAGGATTGCCAGAAGGAGAAGATGAAAAGCAAGAAATTGAAAACTTATTTGGAAAAACTTCCTTAATTCTGCCTACAATTATTCCAAATTATTCCTTAATTTGGTGAAGGAAATAGTCATACAAGTCCAAGACACACAGAGTTCCCGAACAACATGGACCCAAATAGGAACACACCAAGATACATCATAATTAAAACACCAAAGGTTAAAGAGAGAGAGAGAATCTTAAAAGCAGCAAGGGAAAAGTAGAGAATTATCTAGAAGGAGTTCCCATAAGACTATCAGCTGATTTCTCAAAAGAAACTTTGTAGGCAAGAAGAAAGTGGCATGAAGCATTCAACCCTGGGGATCAGTGGGGTGACAGATGTTGCAGCCAGATCACTCTCACATCCTCTGGCAAGAGGTATTCAAAGGTATGAAAAGCAAGGCCATAAAACCTAGATTACTTTATCCAGCAAAACTCTCATTTAGAATGGAAGGGCAGATAAAGTGCTTCCCAGACAACGTAAAGCTTAAGGAGTTTATCATCACCAAACCCTTATTATGTGAAATGTTATAAAGAAACTTATTTTTAAAATAGATCAAAACTATGATCAATAAAACAGCAACAAACACAACTATCAACAACTGAATCTAAAAACAAACAAAGCACACTAGACAGGAATAGAATCATAGGTATGGAAATCATATAGATTATCAGTGGAAAAGGGGAAAGGGGAGAATGGCAGAAAAGGCACAGGTATAAAGAAGCATAATTGGTAGGTACAAAATAGACAGGGAGATGTTAAGAATAGTAAAGGAAATGGAGAAGCCAAGTAATTTATATGCATGACCCTTAGATAGGAGCTAAGATGGGGGATTGCTGGAGGGGAGCAGGTAGTAGGTGGAGAAGGGGGCAAAGGGGAAAAAATTGGGACAATTGTAATAACATAATTAATAAAATATTCTTAAATAAATAAAATTAAATTGTAAAAAAGAGTATCAATGTAAAGGTACTTGAGCACTTTGCTAGATGAGTTCTGGGATGGGGTAGGCCACAGTGGCATGAAACAGTCCTTGCCTTTTAGGCTTATACCAAATTTTATTTTTTTTAAAGATTTTATTTATTATTTTTAGAAAGAGGGGATGGGAGAAAGGCAGAGATAGATCAATGTATGGTTGCCTTTCACCTGCCTCCAGCTACAGACCTGGCTGGAATCTGGCTTACAACCTAGTCATGTGCCCCGGCTGGGAATCGAACCAGCAACCTTTGGGTTTGCAGGCTGGTGCCTTATCCACTGTGCCACCAGCCAGGGCTATCAGACCCAACTGAAAAGGGAAGATAAGCTCCTGAGAAATAATATCTATAAAGGTGTGAGTGACAAACTAAATTGCAGCTGAGCTCTTGGTGCTGTGGGCAGTCACAGAGAATGCCATGACTGGGAAATGTGGACAGTGGCAAGGTGGCAAGGCTTCCTACAGGGAGGCGACTGGGGACTTTTAAGGAGTAACCATATAATTTATCATCCAAACTGGGACACCTAAGAGTAAAGGGGAGAGCTATTACCAATTTTCCCAAAATGAGAGATGCAGGCTGGAACTATCCCAAGCAAACTGAGATTAAAGGGAGGGTGCATTTGAACAAAGAGTCAATCAGGCTTTGGAGGGTCTACATAGAGATATAAATGAGACCCAGCAGGAGGCCAGAATGAGGGACTGTGGGCATCACACTCAGCCCCCATTAGGGAGCTAAGAATAGAAGAGCTGGATCCTAACCATGGCTCCATCAAGCACAATCTGGGAGATCTGGGACTAATTGGTTAACTTCACTGGCATTGATTTCCTCATCTATTAAATGGACATAATCCTCTTAGTACTGCTGCCACCAATGACTTGCCACAGGCTCAAAAAAAAAAAAAAAAAAAAGAAGGTGGATAATGAGCTTCTTGAAACCTCCGAGCACCTGCATGAGAGAGTTAAGGCCAAGATTATTTTTCTTATTGTTCAGTGGAAGAGTGAAAGCTCAGGTGCTCCTGAGACTTGCCCTGGCTAATAAAAACCAGAATGTGGTCCTCTGGGATGTAGCCCTGATTCCTCACCCCCAGTGAGCATTTAGGAGAGGTCAAGAGAACAGAGTGACTTGAAGGCAGCCACACAAAGGCTACAGAAGCCCTGGTCCAGAGCATCAACACTGGCTCCCCAAGGGTGGAATGGCAGAGTCATCAGTGTTGAAGTCAGAAGTAGTGGAAACAAGAACCAGCACTTTCCTAGCACCAGGCAGAAAAGAAGTTATGCTTCAGCATCCCATGGGTGGCAGCCATTTGCAAGAAAGCACATGTTAATTCTCCATCTTTCATAGAAGCCATCAGCAGGCACCAGGATGGTGATGGGAGCTCCAGGAGGTGAATTCTAAGGGGAAACTTTGGGTCTACATCAGTCTTATCCCACTCACCCAGTCACTCAAAGGGGCAGGTGGGAGGGGCATAAGGGCCCAGAGGCTCAGCCCTGATGGACAGGAGTTTCCAGATATCCTGAAAGGTGGTCTCTCAGAAGCTTCTTCCTCTGAGTCCTGACTGAAAACATAAATGGTTTGGGACTGAGCCACTGTCTTCACCTTACCTTGCTCGGCTGTCATATAAAGGTCATTCTGCAATGTCTCCTTTTCCATGATTTTTAAAAATATATCAATTAAGTCCATTTATTATAGAGTGTTGTTCAATGCCATAATATCTTCAGTGTTTTTCTGCTTGGAAGATCTGTCCACTGTTGACAATGGGCTGTTAAAATCCCCTACTATGAGTGTGTTGCTGTCAATAAACTTTTTGAATTCCTCCAAGATTTTCCCTATGTATTTGGGTGCTCCTATGTTGGGTGCATATATCTTCTTGATGGATTGTTCCCTTAAATATTACAAAATATCCTTCTTTGTCTCTTTTTATGGCCTTTGTTGTAAAATCTATTTTGTCTGATATAAATATTGCTACCCTATTTTCTTTTTCATGTCCACTTGCTTGAAATATTTTTTTTCAAGCCTGTGTAGGTTTTTTTTGTTCTGAGGTAGGTCTCTTATAGACAGCATATATGTGAGTGTCATGTTTTGTTATCCATTCAGCTACCCTGTGTCTTTTGATTGGTACATTTAATCCATTTACATTAAAGGTTATTACTGATAGGACTTAATTCATTTTCATTTTTCTCCTTTGTACCTATTTTCCTCTCTGTTTCTTTATATATATATATATTTTTTTTTTTTAATTTAAGATTTTATTTCATTGTTTTTTAGAAAGTGGGGAAGGGAGAGAGGCAGAGAGGGAGAGAGACATCAATGTATGGTTGCATTTCACCTGCCTCCAGCCACAGACCTGACTGGAAACCTGGTTTGCAACCTGGTTATGTGCCCTGGCTGGGGAATCGAACCTGCGACCTTTGGGTTCACAGGCCGGCGCCTTAACCACTGTGCTACCAGCCAGGGCCTGTTTCTTTATATTCTTAAAGCAGACCCTTTAGCACCTCTTGCCATGCTGGTTTGGTGACGGTGTATTCTTTTAGCATTCTTTTGGGAAATTCCTTAATTCACCTTCCATTTTGAATGAGAACTTTGCTGGGTTGAGCAGTATTGATTGTAGGCCTTTGTTTTTCATTGCTTGGAACATTTTTTGCGATTCCCTTCTGGCCTGTAGGGTTTCTGTTGAGAAATCAACTGACAGCCTTATGGGACTTGTATATTATTAACTGTCCCTCTCTTGCTGCTTTTAGGATTCTCAGTCTTTGAAATTTGCCATTTTAATTATGATGTGCCTTGGACTGGGCCTCTTTTTGTTTCATCTTCATTCGGATCCTCTGTGCTACCTGGATTTGAGTGACTTTTTCTCTCCTCAAGTTAGGAACTTTTCTGTTATTACTTTTTCAAACAGGTTTTCTATCCCTTGCTCCTCTTCTTCTTCTTGTATCCCTATGATATGGATATTATTAAGTCTCATGTTGTCCTGCTTCTCTCTTAACACCTCTTCATTCTTCTTCGGTTTTTTTCCTGGTTTGTTGCACTGTCTGAGAACTTTTTTCTATGTTGTCCTCCAGCTCATTGATCCAGTCCTCTGCTTCATCTAGTCTGCTTCTGATTTCTTCTATTATGTTCTTCAATTCAGAAATTATCTTCTTCATTTCCTTCTGCTTCTTATTGATAGTTTCTATGGCCTTTTTAATGCTGATGTAGTTCTCTGTAAGTTCCTTGTAGTTTCCTTGGAGTTCTCTGTAGTTCCCTTGGAGTTGTTTATATATTTTTTTTAGTTCACTGAGCACATTGAGCTTCCTTATAACCATTATTTTGAATTCCATGTCTGATAGTTTGCTTGTCTCTATTTCTTTTACAAGTCTTTCTGGGGATTCCTCCTTTCCTTTCGATGGAACATTGTTTCTTTGTCTCCCCATTTAGGTGACTCTTTTTGTTTGTTCCTGGTACTTAGATTGATCTGCTTTGACTTCACTGTCTTCATGATGTGACCCTCTGTGGTAGGGAGACCTGTGGGATTCAGTGGTGCAGTCTCCTTAGTCTCCTGAACATGATGTTCCTGGGATGTCCTTTATGCCATTTATTTGGGCTGTCTGGTTCTACTTGGGTATTGGTGATTGTTGTGTTGCTCCTTGGTGGGTCCTTGCCCCCAGCTAGCTGACTGAAAGTCATTCCACCTACCACAGCTTGTATACTCTCCACGCTTTATCTCAAAAAAGGTGCAAGTCTTGGCTTCCCTAACTAACCTATGAGAGCCTTAAGCTGCCTCATGCCTCTCCAGGTTTACTGTGAATCCTGAACCCAAGTGCCATGAATCTCTATAATGTTATCCATAAAATGAGCAAAGTAACCTCTGCTCTTGCTACTCACTGAGCTTCTGTGAACAAAAATGAGAAATAGTTGTAAAAAACACCGTGACAATGCAAGGGAGACCCTCAAGTCACTTGAACTTTTGCTGACTTTTTTCTTTTCTTTTTTTTGGAAACTGAGTAAGGTATGTAAAAGTGACCCTCATTTTTGCTGAAAGAGTCCCCTGCTCTGAGACAGCATACTGGACCCAAGGCTTCAATGATAAGTCCTATTATTTATACTTCTTACCCATTCTACATAGCACAACAGTAGTGATCACCATCATCTAAATAATATGTACTATTCATTAAATACTTAAGTCCCAGTGAACATGCTAAGCATTTTCATTCTTTGAGGAGTAAATCAAGAAACAGACAGGCTCAGTAATGTGCTCATGGACACGTAGTTAAGAATTAACAGAGCACAGCCTGGGAAAGGTCCAGCTGGAGTAGCAGTGGTGGCAGCAGACACATACAACACACTGCTTTGTTCATTTCTGTATCATCCACTCAGAGTCTAGCACAATAGCCTTGTTCGAGAGGCCACTTAGTATCTTAAGTGAAGACTGCAAAATATATCAGGAGCTCTGGATTTTAGGTCTACCTGATACAAGTCAGAAATATTGAGCAAATCACTTTATCTACCAGTTTTGGTTTCTCCCATATAATCTCTAAATGGCACACCTTAGGGAGTTCCTATGAATAGAGGTAAAGCAACATGTGTGAAAGTGCTTCATAAACATGGAAAACTTGGAAAGTGACAGTAGTGTTAACATATTTATTAGTAACAATAATTATAACAGCTGCCTTTGTTGAATATTCACCATGGACCAAGCATTGATGATAAAATATCTCACTTAATCTTTAAAATAACCTTAAGACATAATTAACTCTAACTGGTCCCATCAAACAAATGAGGAAACAGTCCTAGAGACATTATGTAATTTGCTATACTAATATCCCACTGATAATTGATATGAGACTTGAGACTGGGGCCAAAAAATAGATTCCCAATTGGACAATGGATGGCCCTTCTCTCTGTCTGGGAAAACCAGTCTACCATCCAGTCATCTGCCAATCTATGAGTTTGTTTTTCAAATTAGCCATTCAAGCAACCCTTGAACCTGAACAAATGAGAGAGCTAAAGGTGAGCAGGGAGGGGATGGCTAGAGTGAGAAGGTGAAGTTGCTGACAGATTGGAATTGCTTCCTTTTTCTTATTCTTTGTAGCAGAATCTATGCTTGTTTTCTCTCTGAAAAGCAAAGCCAGCCTAGGCTTTCCCAGAGGTAGGATTTCTTCAGATTTCACCTGAGAGAGTGAAGAACTTGATATGTAATTTGTTCAGCACTCTGGGCCTGTCATGGCCTCCCCACTGAGAATCCAAACCAAATGCTTGCTCTCGCGCTCTCGCTCTCTCTCTCTCTCTCTCTCTCTCTCTCTCTCTCTCTCTCTCTGACACACACACACACACACACACACACACACCAACTATTCTTATACCTTCGGAAGCCAGAGGAGTTGGTCACTGTCATAGAAAGATAAAACACTGTGCACCTTCTTTTTAAGCTCTTTGAAGAGGAGAGAAATAAACAGTGCTCAGTTATACAGCCAGGTTTCTACTGGTTACAGGTAGAGACTCATCTCACTGGCCTTAGGCCAGACAGATCTGAGGACCCACAGTCAATCACAATGACGGAATGTGGTTTCTTGTACCAGAGCCAATGACATGCAACTAGAACTCATCTCAATCTGAAGGTGGACTTGAGTGAGATTTATTGGTTACCTCCAGAGCAGCAGGCTTGGCCCAAAAAGACTTGGATCCCCCATGACGACCAGCAGACCTTGAACCTGAACTTGAAGATAGGCGACCATGAAAGCTTAACCTGATTCATTTGTGGAGAAATCCCACACAGCCTACTTTGCAGTTCCAATACAAATTTCATTTTAACCAACTGAGACCTGCTTAAAGCCCTGCCTGCTCTCTTCTTAACAGAAAGGGTTTTCTCAGGTGCTTTTAACTTTTCATAAAACTTTCATCTGCTGTGTCATTTAAGGTGCACGGGCAGGAATTTTAGAAACCGGAGGCTTAGAGAGGTCAATTGCCGAAGGCCACTCAGCTGTTCAGGGGAAAACTTGGGTCAACTTCAGGTCTTCCAGTTCAGGTCTTTTGATCCCAAGGTGCTTTATTCCCTGGCCTCACAAAGGAACTAAGAAACCATATCCAAGCAGAGCCCAAAGCACTATAAGGCTGGCTTCTGGTCTAGGGCTTCTCCTGATCCCTCCAAGAACAGCACACTAGCCCCTTGCCTCAGCAGGCCTCCTTCAGTTTCTTCCCCTGAAGGCGTGTGTCTGAGGAGGGTGGTGCTCACAGTGGGGGCATTGATCGGGGATGGTGCAGAGGTAACTTACTGTTAGTTTAAAGTGATGGTTAAAAACAGGTTTTCAGAATAAACTCAGTCTAAGTAGGAAAGAGAAGTGTGTTCTGATAGTTATCACCATCATCTAAATACTATGATGAGAGTAGTACTTAAGGGCAAGACGCTACTCCAAGACCTTATCCTGTGTAACATTCTGGGGTTCTGGATTATAGCTTCTGAAAAAGCCAACAAACATGAAGTGTAACCTGGGATTCATTGTGTGCCACTTGGCTTTGTTTTCCAGGTGCGGTTTGAAGGCTTGACAGGAAACGTGCAGTTTAATGAAAAAGGACGCCGGACCAACTACACCCTCCACGTGATTGAAATGAAGCATGACGGCATCCGAAAGGTAGAAGTCCCTTTGCTTCCAGCCCACGGGGACGGGAGGGGGCTGAGCAGAGGCTCAGGCCAGAGCGGAGGGCCTTGTAAGCCCACCCTTCATGGTCTGGGTCTTTTTGGAGACACTCAGAAAATGAGAATTCTAGACAGCTCTGCCACACACCAGCCTGGAACTCAGGGCAAGCCAGTTCCTTTCTCTGAGAATAGATTTCTTCATCTGTAAAACGTAGATAAATTATCTTGACCTTTCTCTCTGGGTGCTCGTGAAGATCCAAGAGATAATCAAGTATTTTGTAAATATAAAGCAATAGATGTTTACAAAATGCTACTGCTGATCCTCAGGAATTGTGAAGTAAGAACTTGATGATGATTACAGATGTCCTCCTCCACACTTGGTCACATTTACTCCATCATCCTCACAGAAAAATGAAAAGTGTGTGTGTGTGTGTGTGTATAATATATAAGATATGTGGATATTAAAAATTTTAGAATAACTTTTAAGTTCTGGAAAAAAGCATTCAGAATTTTATGAGATCCTATATGCTCTGGGTTCTGTCAGAGTCTCTGACCTTGAACCTTGACACTCCCTTCCTCTCTCCACTCCAGTCATTCTGATCAACTTTCACTTCCTTGAATACACCAGGTTCTTTCTCACCTTCATACATGTCCCCTGTGCCTAGGCCAGGGTTTAAATTTTGCTTTAGTCTTTACTAGGCATGTGACCTTAAACAAGTCATTTAGTCTCCCAGACCTCAGTTACACCATCTTCAAAAGGGGGATCATGGCCGTTACTTCACAGGGTTACTATCAGTAATTAAATGAAACTGCCTGCTACTCCCATTGCCTGTAGTGAGGGACTCTCGAAAGTAGCACCTGGAGTTTAAGGGACATTCAGCCCACGGTGCATTTCTGTCTGTTTCAACCCCTTTCTTTAAGACATGGATTTTTTTTATTTGTTATTTTTTGGTCACCCTTGAGTTTGAGTGCACCAGGCTGCATAAGCCCATAGAATAGATAAATCAGCTAACAGAAATAACAGAGTAACCTTAAAATCCACAAGCAAATGGTTGTGCTTTATTTTTTCACCCCTGAGGCTGTTCTTCAACTTACTTTCCAGTGACTAAATCCCTTCTTAGAATGTGGGCTTAAGGATCCTTTGTTTACAGGGATCTGAATTTCAGAAAATCAATTTCTCCACATTTGTGTCTTCAGGCCTTTTCCTCAATCAGCCTCCTAGCAAAGTAATTTCTCAGATTCAAGGGTGACCTAGTTGTGCTGGCTTCAGTGAACCTGACTGGAGGTAATAAAGAGGCGCTGCTGCTTCTTGATTCAGGGCCCTGGGAACACTGCTGATCTTCAGGCTGGATCCTGCCCACTGATGTGCCAACACACCCTCTAGGTATCTGGGTCCAACCTGACGTCCCACTGAAACACGTGTGCTCTAAGCATCCATCCACCATACCTTTAGGAGCTTCAAATGCCAGAGCTGGCACTGGCTCTACTCAAGCTAATCCTCAGGAAATCCCATTCAGAGACTCCATTTCACTGTGGGGTACTCATGCTCAGGGATCTCCAGCCAACCAAAATGCCTTGTAAATTCAGGTGAGATCACAAATTTTGATAAATAGCTGGCCAGGGAGAAGCACAGAGAAAATTCTCATCAGGGGGCCAGATTGTTGATTTCACCATCCTTGCCTATCACCATTGGTCCTGTAACTATTTCTGAACCTGAATGAAACCATCTACTTCTCATTTCAAATTGGTTTCAGTCTTTGTGCCCTGCCTGCCTCAAGTTTGTTATTCCTAGTTCTGATCCTCTGTACAACTAGAAAGGAAAGAAGACTAAAATGACGCAAAGTTCTGCTGATGTCAAGAGTATTATAAAGTCAAAAAAACTTTACAATTCTCCATTCCATATGTCCTTTGGAAGTTTTTCTGTAAACCACTGCTACTCAACTATGGATGTTCCTCATCCTGTATAATTCTGAGATATATCTTTAGTCCAATCACTTTTCTCCATTACTCCTGCTGGCCCCATATACCCAGCCATCCCCACCCATGCCTGTACTCATTCACAGAGTTCTTGTCCCTCTTCAAGGGGATCCTATTTTTTTCCACCACAAAAGCTAGGATAATAATTTTCAAATACATAACTGGTTATATTGCTCCTCTGCTTCAAACTTTTCACTAGCTTCCTATTGCAGGTAGAATGTTATAGAACTTCTTAGGATGGCCTTCAGAATCCTACCTAGATGCCAACTTCCCTGTGACATCAGCCCTTCATCCTTTTCTTCTAGCTCATTGCTCCATGGCTAACCTGGCATCTCTGTTTCTTTACCTGACATTCCTGTCACTGGATTTCCACAAGGTGTTTTTCTCTTTGTCCTTCAGATCTCAGCTCAGGTGAAGTCACTTTGCAGAGACCATCTCTGACCCTGCTACCTAACGTAGTCCCCACCTACCCAGCACAGTCACGCTATTCCTTTTTATATTTTCATAGTACTTATCTTTTCTGATACATTCTTTCTGTTCACTGATCTAGATCAAAGTTGGCAAATTTCAGACTGCAGACCAAATTCAGCAAACTGCCTGTTTTTGTACAGTCCATGAACTAAAGGTTTTACATTTTTAAATGGTCAAAATAAGTCAAAAGATGATTATTTCATAACATGAAAATTATTTAAAATTAAAATGTCAATGTCCATAAATAAAGTTGCTTTGGAACACAGCCATGCTCATTTGTTTATATATTATCTATGGCTGTTTCTGCAACATAGCAGCAGAGATAAATAATTGTAAACAAAGAAGATATGACCCACAGAGCCTATGGTATTTTCTGTCTGGCTCTTTATAGAAAAAAAGTATGCAGGCCCCTCATCTGGACATACATTCTCATTCCCCCCTCTTCTCCATCTCTTTAATACTATAACGTCTAAAAGCAGGACTAAAATTTCTAAAAGCAGCCTTCTAAAAGCAGGGACCAGAGGTGTGTTATTTATTATATTGCCAGCGCCTACAATATATTGACACACAGTAATCACATGCACAGAGTGGTCATTTATTAAATGAGTGGGCAACTTATTGAACGTTGCTGGGCAACTTATTGAATGTTGCTGGGCAACCAGGGAGCATAATACTTTGGCCATATTTCCACAGATCTACCAGAAAACAAGAAAAAAATACTGCTGACAAATTTAATGGAAGAACACCTCAAGAAGAACGCAAAATCACTTGTAAACTTACTAAGTGCCAATTCTTTAAGCGTGTAGTTAAAATAACTCCAGGTGCAATAACAGATATACCCTAACATCTCAGCAGTTGAATGCAACAAAAGTTTCATTGTTGTCCACCTGGTGGCCAGTTTGGGGCTGAGAGCTCTGCCTAAGACTCAGGCTTATAGAGGCTCCACTACCCTCTTGGATCTTTCTGGCTATCAACATCCAGCTGACAGATGGGGAAGAAAGAAGATGGAAACTGTGCTGAAACTTCGGGAAAGTCAGACTAGAAGATGCAGGCCTCACTTCTGCTGCACACAGTTGGCCAGAATCGAATCACCTGGCTCACCTTGTTGCAAGGCAGGCTGGGAAATGAAACTGCTGGTCAGGCAGCCTCTTTCACAAACACCTCTATGCCATGAAAGGCGAATGCGAGTCTTGGTGCTCATTTAGCTGTCTTTGCCTCAACAGGCAAATTACTTTTTAAAAATGTATTATAATAGGTTTCGTTTTAGGGGTCAGGGGCCGTGGCTTCAATGGCAGCCTAGAGATACAAATGTAGAAATTTGATCTAATGACTGGGTAAGATAGATCAATTGAATTTAACGGCTGTGTGACTATCTCCTTTTTACACTTCATTCACTTAAAAAAAAAAAATGATCTATTATCCAGACTCATTTCCTACATTCAAAGAATTTTTAGAGGCAGATGGAAAATAGGAGATCAAATATTATAACTGGCCCCGGGAGAAGACCTCTCTCACTGTCAGAATTTCTTAAATCCTTTCCCAAACAGTGAGCCCCAATCTTTACCCAACTACGGGCTCTGATTTACTTTCAGATAGAATCAAAGTTCCTGCACATCCTAGTACAGAATCAAAGTGTTGTATAATAATTCAACCCGTTTCTCCAAGAAAGGGAAATGTGCTCTCTCATCTCTGAAGTGCAATGTCCCTGCAAAACTCCTTGCCAGCTTTCTTTTTATCAAACTGTGCTACTAGCTCTCCTAGCCTCCAGCTTACCTGGGTGCAAGCTGGGTCTTGGCATCACGCTGCTCTTCCGACTGGTGATATTGTTTTACTCCCCATAAAAGGGTTAGAAATCAAATAAGCTTGTTTGTAATGTTGAACTGTTTTTCTAGCTTTTGATATCAAAGGAGCTGTATATAGGCCAAGCTATACAATAATTTTTATAGATCCCAATTTAACACCAGTGCTATGATACTAGCTTTGTAGGACTACTATTCCAATTTTTTATGTAAGCTATAGCTGTTTCTTTCAAGTACAGTATATATTCAATATTGTTTCACATCAGTTTCAAGTGTACAGCATAGTGGTTAGATAATCATACACAAAGTGTTCCCCCTGATTTTTCCAGTATTCACCTGGCACTGTACATAGTTATCATACTATTATTGACTACATCCCTAGGACTAGTTTGTAACTACCAATTTGTACTTCTTAATCCCTTTACCTTTTTCACCCAGGCCCCCAACCCCTCCCCTCTGACAACCATCAGTCTGGTATCTGTATCTGTGAGTCCGTTTTAGATTAATTTAGATTGTCTTTTAGATTCCACATATACATGAAATCATATGGTATCTCTCTTTCTCTGCCTGACTTATTTTACTCTGCATAATACCCTCTAGGGAAAAACCACTATCCTTAAAAATTAAAGTCTTTTTCTAAGCTATGTAAATCTGGTCTGCACAGATTTATCTTGCTTTTTTCCTTCCTATCATTGTCAAAATAACTCTATTTTACAGCAGTGTTTTGTGGTTTAGGGACCTCTTATCCTCAGACATTCTGCACGTAAAGAGGGTTAAATTGTCAAATGTGTTTGAAAAATGCTCCACAGTATACTGTATACGTCTTGTGATGATTGATAATGTTCAATAGCAAACTGAAACTGCAAGTGGCTTATAGTATAGAAGCCTGTTTCCCTTCAGACATTACCCTACCAAATATTATGTTTTCAGTCTACTAATAACTTACTATGAACCACACAATATTCTTGTTGTACATGCAGCTAGTCCTCACAGCCACCCATGAGACAGGTATGACTGTTGTATCCATTCCACAAAGCAGGAACTGGGCCCATTGAGATCAAGCAACCAGCCTGATGTCATACAGATAGTAATTAGGAAAGTCTGCCTTTTAAACTAGATCTGTCTGATACTAAAGATCACTATCTTGCTCCCAGCTCCCATTTTTTAAAAAATAATACCAGTTAATACACTGCAGATTTTAGAAAAAATAGTTGGATGTCAAAAGAGATAATTTCCTCTATACTGATGGTGGTTACAGTTTGAATAGGAACAGCTAAACCTATGACTAATTGTGAAGAGGGAAGAAGGAAAGAAAAATGAAAGTAAGGGAAGGAAGAAATAAGAAAAGGCAAAACAGAAGGAAATGAGGAGAGGGTAAGGACATTTCTATTTGCCAGACCTTCTGCTAAGTTTGTACTTAAAAAATCTGACCTTTCAGGTCCATGACCTGGCTTCTATGTTCTGCCTATAATCTGCAATAAAACCTACATATCACCAGTTAGATGATTTGATCTCCCCAAGCCTCAATTTTCTCTCCTGTAAAAACAGAATAATCCAAAACCTGTGTGTGCTATTTACATAGTGTAAGGAACAAAGGAGCTAAATGGTGTAAGTTTTTTAGAATATTTTTCAAACTTGCATCATGAGATACCACAACAGTGGTTTTAAACACTTCTTTTTCAGCCACAGGGTTCCTTGTGAAAATGAACTCATAAGAGGAATTACAATATGTGAAATAGATAAAAGGTAGAGCTGACTGGTAAAGCAGGGATGAGGAACTTGAGTTTCCGCCTTGTCCCTGGACTGTCATCCTCCTCCCATGAAAGCAGTGAGGGGCTCCACACAGATGCCCTAAGGTCCCCTTGAGCACCAGCCTAACAAAGGGAGGGAGGTCCTGAACTAGTCCTCTGGTTTCTGAGCCTCTGTTTCCTCTCCTTTCCTATAGAAGGAAGGGGTTAGAAGAAATGATTGCTCAGGCTTCCTTCATCTCTGATATTCTGCAAATCTCAGTTTCTGGTCTTTGTGTTCATAGAGAGAAATGTCTTCCTCCATGCTAACTAAAAGTTCCCCACAGGTAACAAACACTGTGTTCTTGCCTATCCCAAGGGTCAATCCTGACCCAGTATCTCAAGAGACAGGCTCCCCTTTTCAGGTTTCAGCTCCAGTATGGCCCATTTGTCTCCATGTGGGAGGCACTCATTCTCCCACAAACAAATCCTCTGCTGCTCCTCTGTGAAAGAATCTGTGTGCTATGAAAGGGATCCTAGAACGCCGAGACCTCCAGCCTGTTGCACAAAGAGCCCCCAGCATCATGGAGAAATAGGGACCATGGAAAGCTGGACCACAGGGCCAATGGGAGCTGACACAAGGCACTCCAGTGCTGGCTGGCAGCTCACTGGAGCTGGGTAGGGCCTGGCCCTGCACTCAGCCTTCCTGGCTCAGATCCTGGCTCCGACCCCTCTAGTATGGCCTTGGAAAAGTTACTTCCCTTCTCCACATTTCAGTTTCCTCGCATTTAAAATGAGGATGATAATTACCCACTTCCTAGGTTTTGTGAGGATGAAAGGAGGCCAAACATGAAAGCACTTAGAAGAGTGACTGAAACACAATAAGCACTCAGTAAATGTTAACTAATGTGATTTCCAGCCCAGGGCCAGACCTCTCTTAGCAGGAACAGCATAGTGGTGAAAAGCTGCCTGTGGAAACATGCAGGCAAAGGCCAACCTCAGCTACTTCCCAGCTGCATCACCCAGGGCAAGTAAACAAACACCTTTACGGCAGGTGACATGGCGTCAAACTATAAAACACACAGCCTCTGACTTAGCAAGAATGTAATCAGTGTTGGCAATTAGGCAATTAATACTCAGTGATATTGCAGGGAGAATTGATCACTGCCAACTGAGGGGACTGGGACTGACATCAAGGTGAAGGGGACAACTAAGCTGGCATCTGCCTAGGTTTTTCTGAACCTGACCTGAGTTCTGGCTGCTGGGAGACCTGCTCCTTCCTCTCCACATGCACCTGAGTTCTCCTTCCTTTTTGCCCTTTACACTTAGAGCCAGCAGAATGACCATGAAACAAAGTACAACTCCATGAAGACATACACAGATAGAGATGGAATCAAAAAGAGAAATGGGGGCTGCGTGTGCGTGTGCGTGTGTGCATGTGTGCGTGTGTGTTAACCATGCCACTTTGACCTTCCCAAGCCTTCCATGACTCCTTTTTGCCTTCAGGATAAAGTCTACACTGCTGCCTGGTTGCAGGTGCCCAATGCCCTCTGCGCTAAACCTACCTTCCACCCAAGACCCACTGAACTTACATACTCAGGCACACTCCTGCCTTCACCTTGGCTCCTATTCTCTCTGATCTAAAAGGGTCAGGCCCCACCTAGTTATCCCTCATGACTAATCTTTGCCTCCCCATGCTGCCTTTTTCCCAGCATAGGTTCCATACTTGCCTCACTGAGCTCCTTAGGCCCTGGCTGCCTGAACCACGTGTGTGTTTGTGTGTTACTTCTGAAGTCACATGTCTGTGTCAAGTCTTCCAAACTAGGCTGGAAGAATTCTCAGAATAAGAACAATTTCTTAACCTTCTTCGTATTTTTCTCAACCCTGACATACAATACCACCAATGTTTTAGCTCAGAGCCTTGCAAACATAGTAGGGAGTTAATATTTTCTCAAACACCTTGAAAAATGAGTCAATATAAATAACCTACTTATTTAAATAAAGTTAGCCATATTTCTAATTAGGTACTACTATGTGCTCAGTATTACAACAGTCTATAATTGGAAATAAGTAAATAAAGGATAAGATAACCATCAGCTAGGAGGCTGAATCTAGATGGAAAAAATGCAGTGAACCTAAAAAGAAAGCAAAGGGAATGTGATGTGTAACCGCAGGATTCCAACTACAATTCAGAATGGGCCAAGTAGAGCAGATTAATCGGCATGGGGGAAGAGGGTTCTGGCCTTGTGAATGAACACAGGGAGTTACATTTCCACAGCCCTGGCTTGCACTGCACAAAACAGTTACCTGTGCAAACCCTAAACCCTCACCCCCACCCCCACCCCACCCCCAGGCGTTTCCAGGCTAATCGAATCACGGTAAGGGTCTTCACAGGGGTCGGGGCTGGGAGCACCTGAGGAGCATCTAGCCTCTTGTTTTATTACCCCAATGTCCAGGACTAAATGGTCTGGGGCTGAGCTCCTTGCTTCCTGTCTGGTGTCAGGTGGGTGGCCCAGAGTAGGCCAGTCCTAAGGATCCTAACTCACCCACCACCTTCTCACTAACAGATTGGTTACTGGAATGAAGATGACAAGTTTGTCCCTGCAGCCACGGATGCTCAAGCTGGGGGAGATAATTCAAGTGTCCAGAACAGAACGTACATTGTCACTACAATCCTAGTGAGTACTCACTCCTTCATCAAGGTTAGCAGGATGCAAGCTACACATGCATAAGTTTCTCCAGAAGTGAAAGCTAATCATTCTTGCCAAAACTGAGCCATACTTGGAAACAGTGGGTAAAAATAGGGATTTCCTGGAAATGAGAGGTCTTTTTTCTCACTGTGGCTCTGCCAAGATTTCACTCTGTGCCCTTGGATAAGTCATTAGCCTCCTTTGAACCACTGTTTTCCCATATACAAAACATAAGGGTGAGACTAAATTGAGGCGGTTCTCACACTCTGCCCCCCAACAGTAGAAGCCATTTTCAAAGAAAGTCCCCTAACGTCCAGCACCTACAGCAGACATAAGTGAAATGCTATGACTTACAATGGCTAATCATGAGAAACCTACAGCCTATTTAGGGTCCACATCCCCAACACAGTATCCCCAGAGCTACCTCCAAAAATATAAGAACTCCAGGAACATAATCTGAAAAACTATACCTACATCTCAATGGTGAGACATTCTTTTTTTAACAGTTTGCTTCCTTAACCAAGAAGTTTTGTGATGGGGGAGCAGAATCACAAGAAATGAATTAAGGGGAAGGGGCTAGAGAGACTTCCCCCAAAGTTAACTAACGTTGGTGACATCCTCCTCTGCCACTTGATCATCCTCCCTACCCATGAGTGATCGCATAGCCCACATTCCTCTTCTCCCCATTTCTCCACCAGGAAGATCCTTATGTGATGCTCAAGAAGAATGCCAACCAGTTTGAGGGCAACGACCGCTATGAGGGTTACTGTGTGGAGCTGGCAGCAGAGATTGCCAAGCATGTGGGCTACTCCTACCGTCTTGAGATTGTCAGCGATGGGAAATACGGAGCCCGAGACCCCGACACCAAGGCTTGGAACGGCATGGTGGGAGAGCTGGTCTATGGAGTAAGTTCCCCACAGACTGGGAAATTTCAGAGCACAAGCAAAAATTTGGACAGGGAATCATTTGGTGGGTGGCTGGCCATGCCCATGGATGACTACTGGGTGCAATAATTCTGTATTTTTTTACTGTTGCTGATGAAAAGATGAAGAGTCCAAAATCCAATGTCTAGGACATTCTTTGTTCAGGTTCCTGATCCAAGGTCCCTCGGTCAAACTCAGCTCAGTCTCGTGACCAGGATGAGTTGTCACTTGGCTCAACTCTGTCAATTTCTTCCCTGGCGTTAGATGCACCCAGACCCAACCTTCTCATCACTTGCCCCAGTACTCCTTCTCCTGCACCTGCATTTCCGCCAAAGTGCCCCCACGTCACTCTGTTCTCTCAAGTGCTCTAGTGCTCTCTCCCACTCTGACCTCTAAAATCCTATCCCTCCTGCAGAGCCCGTGTCAACTATTACTTTTTCCAATGTGCCATTTCTTTCTTCCCATTACAGGTATCAACTCCCCTTGCTGACTCTTCCTGCCTTTCCCCTATAGAATTCAGTTTCTGCTTCTGTTACAGCTAACCCTGCCTTGTGTAATAGTTATCTGTGTAACAGGGGCACATCTATCTCATCCTTACAGACTCACTATACTTGAAATAATGCCAAGAAAGTTTCCCATAAATTGAAGCAATTCTGAGAAGCCACTGAACGCATGAATTCTTTTAAATATTTAGGGAATCACTGAAAAGTAAAAGATCTTGATCCCTGTCCCCCAAGGATGTTAATATTTTATAGGATAAAAAAGAAAATGAGAGAACATAGAAAAAGATGGCATAGTATCAAAGATCAAGCAAGTGGCTAACATGAGTTTCTCTAACCCTCAAAAAGGATTCAGAACTTGAAAAGTAGT
Source organism: Noctilio leporinus (assembly GCA_004026585.1). Classification (NCBI taxonomy): domain Eukaryota; kingdom Metazoa; phylum Chordata; class Mammalia; order Chiroptera; family Noctilionidae; genus Noctilio; species Noctilio leporinus. The sequence continues at coordinate 28,142 of PVIW01006371.1, read as the reverse complement.
CCTATTCAAACAGAGAGAAAGGCAGTCCAGAAATGTCTAAAGAATAAACAATCGAGTAGTAATGAAAATGAGTACGGTATAAGAAGAGAGTGAGACAACACTGGTAACTTTCGTAAAAGGCCTGGATGAGGAGTGCTCAGGGATTACATGTAGGCGATGACACGGGGAAGAGTATGGGTTGATTCACTGCACTTGGGAAGGCATAAAGGTGTGTGAGTGAAGCAACAGGTGGTCCTGTAAGAAGAATCCAGCTGCCACTCACAAGAGACGGGCCACACGGCAGCTTCACCCACTGAACTGGGAGGATGCAGGCTGGGTCTCTGAGCGGAGGAAGCAGACAGACATGAGTCCCAGGTTGATGTTGAGCTCTGCTCAGGATACAGCTACCCTCTAGTAGTTCTGCAAGTCTTATTGTCTCATAGGAAGGTTGCAGAAGTCACCCTGGCCATGAGACCACCACCAAGGGAATTCAAAGCACATGGAGATGGGATAAGGAATATCTTCCCCAGGAAGGTGGCGTTCAAGATGACCTGGGAAAACAGATAATGAATTGAGGGGTGGGATGTGCTTCAGCTCTTTCTCCTCTCTCTGCTACCTCTCACTTTAGGAAGCTCTACTGATGAGACGTAGAGACCTGGACTAATGCTACATCTCAAAGCTGGTTTCCATGGGAACCTCCACCAAGCTTGTGAGGTCATCCCCATGGCAACTGCTATGAACTTTTCACCTTCCCCAGCATTCATCTTCATCTTCATCGCACTGTTCCCTTAATAAAAGGCCTGTGATAAGGCAGAACAATGGTGTGATTATCCTGAGGGCAAGCAGCCAGCCATGCTCATCAGGAACAAAGCAGAGTTACCTCAGGGGGCCTCAGCAGACAGCCTCCCCCAACCCTTCCCTCTGCCTGGCTCACCCTCTGCCCAGCACAAACTATATTCTGAAGACCCTATGATAGGCCCAGTTGGATACCCTCCCTTGATTTTCTGTTACCTGAAGAATAAAGGAATTTGGAGAGGTATCTCTCAACCAAAAACACCCAGTGAGGTCACACAAAGCTCCAAATATATTTTTCGATGTCTTTTAAATAAGATAACTCAATCAAGATCTCCTCTCTCATCTTCCTTTTCCTCTCTCTTATTCTTATCAACTAATGTAGTAGCAGCATTTCAACACAAACCATGTGTCAGGTACCATGCTAAGTACTTTACCCACATTATTTAATTTGCTCATAACAATCCCAGAAAGTGGATATGATTATTTTCCACATTCTGTAGACATGGACAGTGAGGCCCGGGGAGGTTATATAATTTGGTAAAGGACATACAGCTGTTAAAAGCTGAGTCTGGACGTGTGGCTGGCTTTTGTATCCCTCGTTGGGATACAACCTGAGTGAAAATCACATCATCCATGATCTCAACCATAGGGTCAATGTTAACTGGCAGTAAGAAGAGCAAGAGCCCCTGTATTCTCAGATGCCACCAGTGGGAAATGAAACTTCTGCTTCTTACATAGGTCTGGCTTTATGCCTTTCTTGCTTGTTGTTTGTCTTAGTGATGCAGAAAGAGAGTGAAGTTGGCAGACACACACCTGGACTTGAGTTCCAGCTTGCCAGCGTACTGACTACAACTCCTGCAAACCACTGAACTCTGGAAAACAGGGGAGCTCACACAATGCTCCCAGGCTGGGGTAGGGGGCATTCACCTGCATAGCACCTGGCTCACAGTAGTTCTCCATCCCTGACAGTATTCTCCACTTTTTGCTTTTACCTGCTGCATCAAAACTGTTTACTGTTTCCTCAGGGTTGTTTCTGGATACCACATATCTTGTTTTGGAATCTCCTAGGTCTGTGATTCTCGAAGTGTGGGGTCTGGACCAATGAGCAGCAGTACGCAAGTTCTCAGGCCTCATCTCAGACCCGCTGAATCCAGAAACTCTGCCACCTATTTTTTTAAAAAAGCCTTCCCGGTGATTCTGAAGCGTGCTCGAGTTTCAGAGCCACTGTCCTAGGATGTCAGTTTAAGTAAATAATTACAAGTGCCCGTGGAATGCTCACATGTCTTACTGTGCTCACGTATTAGAATTCATTGGAGCCTCGCAAAACAGTCCTGTCAAATCATAAAACAAAAATTACATTATGCCTTTCTTTTGTAAATGACACTGAGGTCCACATGACACTGGTCTCACTTAAGGCTACAAGGTTATGAGTCGCAGAGCAGAGCAGAGCAGCCAGGTGGACTTTCCCACATCAGCTCTGCCCTTGACCAGTCCTACAAAGCCCCGGTGACAGCTCAGTTCCCCAGGCCTCTAGGTCAATGTGAAGCAGCTAAAATACTGGTGCTTCACACAAACCACCTTCCCTCTCTGGGCCTGAGTTTCTTATCTATAAAATGAAGTCAGTGAATTTAGCACCTCTCACTATGTGTGCATCCTACACACCCTTCTGATGCCCAGGGATCCACGGAAAATGAATTTGGTAATAGTCTATCTGCTTCTTTCTCCTGGAAATTCTCAGTACATACTCATCTTTTAAAGGTTCTAAGAAATCCTGCCTAAATGGGGAAGTAAATTGTCTAAATTTACTTCCCCATGTTTATTTTCATTTTACGCTATCAGTATCCTTCCAGAAATCATGTTCTGAAATGAGTCTTGGAACTGCTCAATGACCTAGTCACTAAGATGATGTGATCCTGTGATTTTTTTCCAGTCCACTGTCCATGCTGTTAACTCACGACAGAAGGCGTCAAACAAATCCATTCAGATTCTGTTACCACTTTCAAAACTGGTCACCTTCACCTCCCTTTTGGGTAGCTTGTGCTGAGCCCCTCGTTTTCCCTTACTTTTCTCTCCCATTCCTTTTCTGTCTATATTAGGTTACAGGGAAAAGAATAGGTATCTTCTCCCTTGCACCTTTACAAGCTTGTGCTTGTAAAAATTATCAAGATGCATGTGGTAGGTGTTAGGAAAGAAAAAACAGAATTCCTATGAAATTCACACCTGATTCCACCCTGTTCTATGGAAAGTTTCTTTGTACAAGTGAGAACCTAAGTCATTCTGAAGCCAGGCTTATTATTCCACTTAAAGCATCTTCTCAATGATCCTGGCCAAAGAGAAAATCTAAGTAGCACCAGCGGGCGGCAAAGTGGGGCCCTCATCTCATGGCCTCTGTCGCCTGCCTCACGTGTGTACTGGTGCACAGCATCAAAGGAGAAAGCTATACATCTCACACAGACTTGCCTAGACACGCCTCTCCTTTCAAAACAGGGATGTTGTGGCATCTGCCCACAGAACCTTATGGGTTTCCAGAATCTGATCTCAGGCCAAAAGAACAATGGGTCTTAGTGCCGAGATGCCAACACTGCTACCATCAGGGAGAGGCAGGAAAGACAGAGGAGCAAAGCTGACCAGGCCAGGTGCCCAATGCACCTGGATAAGCAGTTCTTGCCATCCCTCCTATGTTCATCTACACGCTGGACTTAAAACTTAAAAAGTAGGTGATTTGTGTACTTCTTAGCAATCTTCCTAGAAAAAAAAATAGAAGCAAGGCTGCTTTTCCTTTCCCCTGCTAGGCCTTTACTCACATAATTGCCTCCTCCTCAAATGTCTTCTGTGCCAAAATCCTGCTCTGTCAAAATCCTACCCTTTCTCCAGTGCCAAATTTATATGTCACTTCTTCAGTGCCAAATTTACATGTCACCTCCTGGATGATAAAGCTCCTAATCTCCCAAGCAGAATTAATCCTTCCCTAGCCTCCTGTCGCATTTTGTATTTCTTGGATAGCACATACCCAGCCTACTTTCCAGACTGAAAGGTATGTGTGTGTCTACCAGTCTCTCCCACTCGTATGTGATTCCTTGCATGTAGAGACCACAGCTTACCTACAGCTTCCAGCACAGGACTTGCCCACATTAAGTGCCCAGTAAATGTTTATTGAGTTAAATATGTCCACCACCTTGTGAGCCAGGATTATCTTGGTAAAAGAAACCCAACTCAAGCTGGCTTAGGCAAACAGAAAGACTGGTTCATTTTCTTAGGGACAAACAGGAGAATATGCTGGCACATGACACTAAGGAGTCCAGCATAATCCTGGAACATAAGGTAGCCCAGATTGTTTCAGCATGGGTCAACTTCGGCATCTCTCACTCTGCCTCAGACCTAATGCTCATTCAACTAACATGGGTCCTATGCCATCCTTACACGAGTCGTTCTGGCCGTGGGAGTTGGCCAAACCCAGCTCGTGTGCTCTACCACGCAACCCTGTGATCAGCAGCATTTGAGCCAGAAGGGAAAGTGGGGCAGGGCTAGCGCCTCTGGCTAAGGAGGGAGGCATGGCTGCAGGTAGGCCAAACAAACACTGTCCCCTTCTAATAAGATTAGGAAGATGCCCCTTCCATAATAGAACTTAAACAATGGGATAACTTCTATAAGATACTGAGCTGATCATCCATTTGTCAGAAAGACTTAATAGAGAACAGGAGGGGTTGGACTTCTGAGGTTCTTTTTACCTCACAACCTTAAAGACACAAAAGAATATTCACAGTGAAGAAAGAAACGAGAGAACAGAATGCTGAACTCAACTGCATTGTCTTTTTCTTTCTTTCTTGCAGAGAGCAGATGTGGCTGTGGCCCCTTTAACTATCACCTTGGTCCGGGAAGAGGTGATAGACTTCTCCAAGCCATTTATGAGTTTGGGGATCTCCATCATGATAAAAAAGCCACAGAAGTCCAAGCCGGGGGTCTTCTCCTTTCTCGATCCTTTGGCTTATGAGATTTGGATGTGCATTGTATTTGCCTACATTGGAGTGAGTGTCGTCCTTTTCCTGGTCAGCCGCTTCAGCCCCTACGAATGGCACAGTGAAGAATTTGAGGAAGGACGGGACCAGGCAACCAGCGACCAATCCAATGAGTTTGGGATATTCAACAGCTTGTGGTTCTCCCTGGGAGCCTTCATGCAGCAAGGATGTGACATTTCTCCCAGGTCAGTCAGCTCTTTTAGCCCCTTTGCACGGTGCTGTATTTTTCTTGGTAAAGCAAATGCTGGAACGTTAAGGGATAGTAATTACTTGCAGACTTCACTGTACTTAAGTGTTTCAACTATGTATTACAATCAACCGTCTATTGCATGCAGTGGGTTATCTGGACACATCCTGCATCTGGGCCAGTTCTGTCTACTATCTTGCTGATGTGCTCTGTGAAGATTAAGAGGCATGATCACAGCTCTGCTGTTCTGTAACAAAAGGGGACAGTATGGCACAACTAATATTTATTGAACACCTGCTATATGCTAAGCAAGGTTTTGAGTCCTCCACATGTATTTACCTCATTGAATCTTCACAAAAGCATAAGGTGGGGTTCTTTTTATATCTCCTTTCATGAACTGAGGAACCACAGAAATGCTGAGTATCTTGGCAATAGCTAGTTGCTGATGAGTTGAGATACAGACGACCACCCTGTGCCACTTCTGAATGGTGAATTATGAATGGGCTCTAGCATGCTCTATGTGGCCCCCCAGCCCTCCGCTTCTTCATCTTCATGAGAAAAGCTCTTTGTCTTGGTTCTAAGAAAGACCTTGGAAATGACTGAATTCTGATGGTGATGAAAATTTGTTTCTGGTGGCCCAAAAATGAGGGTTCTCAGAGGTGCCTGTGATATCATATTGAGAGCCATCAATGAGGTGCCAGCCCTACAATGAAACCAGAGTAGCTCTGTTTTTGTCTGTTTTATTATTGACCTTGTGAATAATATTTCTTTTGTAGAAGTATTCTGAAACTAAGGAAGCAAGAAAGGGAGAAGGGTAGCGAGTTGGGGAGAGAACATTGAAAACCATCCATCTAGACCCACTCCCATTACTTATTTACCTCCTGTCTTTGTATGTAATATTTGTTTCAAGTGCATTCTGAAATGTTTGTGCCACAAATCTCTAAGTTAACCAATAAATAAGCACGCACTGCACTTCTGTTCACAGAGGCATGATGTCCATGAACTCATCCTCCAGTAGGCAGTGCCTTGTGGATTGCCAAGTTTCCACAGCATGCAAGGAGGCACCGCTAAGAATTTGGGTTCCATGGATAGATCTGAACACCCCCTCCCTTCTGGGGGCATAGCCACATATATATCAAGGTCTTATGGAGATGCACTGAAAACATCTTTCCCACAGATAAGATTATTTCACATTTGAGTGTCAATGACCAACAATATTCCTGGTGGCAATGAAATAAAATCTAAGGAACTTCCTGCAGGACTCACTTTGCCTGCTGTATAATCTAGATAGTCTCATCACTCACCAATATAATTTTATTTTTCTTTAAATAAGAAGACAGTCGGGGGCGGGGTGCATGGGAGAGGAGGTGTGAGACTGGATACTTGGCCAATACTGGCAAACACATGGTGAAGGGAAGACGGAACCAAGCAGGAGAAGGACTTGCTTAAAATAAATCAGGCCAGTGGATAAACAGTGAGAAGAAATAGTTCTTAATTAGTCAGTATAATGTAGAGCCATCAAAACATGCATCTCAAAAGACCCATGGGTTTTTTTTTCTCCATCACTTCCTTCCTCAGTGGGCATCTTACTTCGTAATGGTGCCCCCATGACCTGGCCTTAGACTCCCCACCATTCCTCTTGAGGACTAAGTTGGTGGCCAGCAGCTGAGTCCCCTGCCAGGGGGTTTCTTGACCTTCACAGCATTTGGCCATGGTTACTAAAACTGAGTGGCAACCACCCTCTTCTCTTTAGCCAACCCGGGCCTTCCCCACGTCACTGCAGCCCCCATCTTTCTTTGGTCATTACGTGGTGACTCAGCTGAGAGAGTGGCTGAGCTTGTGACCTCCAGCTAGTAGAGGATTTTCTACCTGTGTTTCTAGGACCTCTGCGGTTCCACTAGAGTATCTCAGGAACTGACACTGAGGTGAAAATGAGACACTCAACAGGAATATAGGTACCCAGCCTCCCTCATCCCAATTTTTTATAAAACAACTACACTCTAGGCCTTTGTTTTTTCACCATAAAATTGAAAAGTCCTACCTCTAGGACTTTTGTGAGGTTTAAGAAATTGATACAAATTTCTTAAAACACAGTCTCTAGCCAGCATAAAGGAAGCATGATACAACAGATGCTGTTTCTTCTTATTTTATTTATTTTATATATTAGGCTTTTACTAAATTCACTCGAAGAAAGCGTGCTTGCACTCTTTTGAAAGCCACTGGACTTCGCTCTCCTGGGGAAGTCTAGGGTCAAAGTGGAAACAGACAATGGTTCCCTCGGGCCCAGCAATACCCACGTTCCTGAGGTTCCTCCTCACAGGAAATGGGAGGAAGGATTTGTCACTCTGGATGAAAAGGTCTGACAGACACAGGAGTAAACCTGGCAGAATAAGGAGTTTTGTCCACTTGAGGTGGACTCTTTCTTAATGAGCCTACCCTGGCCAATCCCAGAGTTTCGGGGCCCGGTAGAATCCCCCTATGAGTTACAATATAAATTACAATGTTTCTTGAAAATATACGTTAAAGAGAAAAGGCATCTTGCTAGGGCCAAACAAAAAGACAGGGATACTTAGACAGTGGGGTCTGGGCCACAGACCAAGCAGACAACTGAAAACAATAGCAGAAGTTTACATGTTATTTCATTACACATTTCCTGGTGACTTGAAAAAGTTTCATGATATGAATAACACCAAGTTAGACACTGTGGGTGTTTTGATGGAAAGTATGTTTAAGGAACTCAAATACATCAAACACCCTTTCCAATGAGCTTTAATTGTTCTTGCTATTTATTGAAAGAACATACCATAATTCCTCACTAATGTAGAATTTGTGGAACTAGGTTTCATCTGAATTGTATCTGTGTTCATACACAAGTCACTTCATCTGTTTGTAACCTCTTCAAAATTCATGTTATTGTCTATTTACCAAAGCCAACTAAACGTGACCAGACATGGTTGTGTGCAAGACAAAATAACCTGACCACAGTGATAGGCACAGATAGAGTTGTTTCTCACGTTGTAAGAAAAGTGGCGGCAGACAGTGGCTCTTGCTTGATTCGTTGATATCGGGGTCAGCTGCTCTGTGATTCTTTATGTGTACAGGATGGCAGCTCCCAGACGCTGCCTCCATAATCAAGCAGCACGAAGGGGAAGAACTGTTGCCAGCCATTTCCATCTCTTTGGATCAGGAAAGGAAAGCTTAACAGAATACTCCCCACCCCACGCAAAAGTCTACTCCTATCTCATTCATTAGAACCACGGCCCGTGATCACTTCTAGTGACAAGGGAGACCAGGAAGCACGAATGCGGGTGTGCTAGCCTCTAGAGGGATGGGAACCGGATGTTGGGGAGCTCACCTAACGTGCCTAAAGCCAACGTTTCCTGCATCCGCACCATCAGTAGATCATCTGTACTCAGCACATTGAATGTTGTATAGCAGTAAACACTACTGAAATGTTTTTTAAATTCTTCTGTTTTCCCATTAAAATGTTTATATGAAAATTTGGCTTTGTGTAACCTAGTTTAACATTCAAAGTTAAAATTCACTTTAGCTGTTATCACAGATAAAAATGTCATCCATAAATTGACTTGTAGGTCTGCTTCTTGTGCCCAAAGATCTATTTTTAATACATGTTTTAGAGATTCCATTTTTTATAGAGAGGAACATTTTGAGAAGAGATATATATGATAGACAAAAAAATCACAAAATTTATCTTCAACTTCTTCAACTTTCCCTTCTGTGCCTTTTCTCCTACTTGTGGTCAATGTCCTCCACTAGTCAACAGGTGCTACCAACTGGCTATGACGTGCAGGGCATGGTACTAGCGCTGAGATAGGAGTATCTACTGATGATGGGGCAAGTGGGTGGGGGTCTTTGCTTCAAGGACCTGGCTGCATAGTGGTATGAACAGACATGAAAGAAGTAACTGTGGATATATAAACTGTGATGTGCTGTGAATAAAATGAACCTACGATAGCAATAGGTAATAAGGGAAGTGGAATTAAAGGGGACTTAATTAGGATGTTCTAAGAAGGTTTCACTGAGGGGCTGAAAGATAAGAAGGAGCCAGGCCCATTAGAAGTGAGAGATATAAGAGCCATGGTGTAAAGGCCGCCAGGTGGACAAGAGCTCAGTGCTTTCACAGATTCGGGAAGAGGGACCAGTGGGCCTGACACGTAGTGAATGAGGAGAATGGTGGGTTGAGATAACACTATGGAGGTAGATAGAGGCCAGATCAGGCAGGACCCCACAGCCATAGAACAGATTCAGAGTTTTACATGGAAACTGATTTACATGCTAAAATACTACTCTTGGGAGCTGTGACGAAAATGAATTAGAGCAGACAACAGGCAAGAGTAGAAGCAGAGGGACCAAGAAGAAGCTCGCCCACCATTCAAGGGAGATTCTGGTGATGAAAACTGTGATGTTATAAAGATGGATTTGAGGTCTACTTGGAAACTAGAATTAACAGCCTGTGCTGATGGACTGGGTATATGAAGGAGAGGAGAGGGAAGCATCATTGGTGAATCCAAGGAATAGGGAGCATTTGAAAAGCATGAAACTACATAGGTCCAGAGACCTTTAGCTCTGGGTGGGATCATTAGGATCATCTTGATTCTCCATCTCACGTTACAGATGAGAAAGCATTTTCTCTGAAGGTGACTGACATAATAACTGTGGCCACAGTTCCCAGACCAGAGCTGCCTACCATCAGTCTCAACTCAAGGCCTCCTTGCCTGCAAGGAACTAAGAATGAGCCTCTTCATTCCCTTATTCCCACAGCTTCCACTTCCCCATCAGCTTTTCCATGGGGTCAATACTTTTCTGGGTTCTGGTGAAAAGAATGAGAGGGATTTGGAAGGTCTCAAAGGAGCAGAGGAAAATGGGAAATTAAACTTCAGCTTTCAGAACCCTCTCTTCTTCCTGATTTTAAAATATATCAGAATGCATGATAATTATCTCTACAGTGAAGATAATTACCCTCAGTGAAAAGTCTCAGGCGGGGGAGTGATGGCACTTGGAAATCTCTGGGAACTGTATAACACAACACCCAGCTAATGGACTTGTAGGGGGCCCTGTAACTGAGTCACCATGGGAACAGGATGACCAATGGGCAGAACCCAAATCACAACACAATGGTAACCTGACCTTTGCATTCACACACAGATTCCATAGCAACCAACAACCTCACCTCTGCATTGAGAGGTGAGGAGAAGCCTGCCCTTCTCCCTCCTCACCTCCCAGAGATAGCTTCACCTCCCAAGCAAACATCTTCAGGTGGCCTAAGTGGTGTAGAAGGAAGAAGGAATGCTGAGAGTAAATATTTCTAAAAGCAGCCTGAAACTGAAATAATTCACCTTTAGGAAACATAAGCCTCATTTAAGACATAGATTCACAGCTGCAAGGAGCAGGGTCACAAGGATTTGCAGACAACGATGATGCTTTTAGTCTTGGGACTGGAGGTGGGGGTATCTGCTGGGACTCCTGAACCAGAATCACTTGGGAGGTCTGTCAAGCTGCAGCGTCCACGCCTGCCCCAGATCTGCAAAACTGGGAATCCCGCAGCTGCAAAGAGGAAAATGTGTGTTTCACAAGTTCTATCCTTCCCCCAGGGCAGAGGGGTATTAAAAGTCATTGAACTAGGATGCTGTCCAGGGAAACCAGTTTTAAGGTACAGGAAGAAAGGCCCATGGGATAGCAGAAACAATGCCAGCAGCCCTGAACACTGAACCTGGAGTCCGCCTCACCTGCCCACTGCCCTGTGGTACATTACCCGCTAGGTGAGCGAGGCTCTGGGCACACAGGAGGTAACAGTGGCCACTGAAGGCAGAGGCCTTGCCAGTGACCTGCCTCCTCAGATCAGGAGCTCACAAAGGGATTGCCAGGGTCCATGCCCCTTGATTGTGTTTGCTTCAACATCAGCAAGCAAAAGGGCTGACACCGCAGAGGGGTGCTGCCGTGGTGGCAGGTGTGGCCTGTGCATGGACCGCCTGGGAGGCCTGGCCCCAAGGCTCAGGGACCCCAGCTCAATGCCTCCTTCCTTTCCAACTTTAATCCTCTGCTCCCTCTGATGGTGAGACCCAGAGCCAGGCTCTGGTACTGAGCAGTGTCACAGGCTGTTGAAAAGCATGAGTCCTAGTTTCAGAAGCTCCAAAAGCCACATGGGAGTTTTAAAATATATGCAATGACAGAGGGATAAAAGCCTCACTGGACACACAAGTGAAAAGCATCATTTTCTGCATCTCAGCCTGCATTTCTGGCCATTAGCAAGGGGGGAGTCAAATGACTTGCTCTCTGGATTGCTCTGCAAGGTTTGAATAGTTTCGTTGAAGGAGATTATTTTTCCTCCAAAATCACAGCAGGCAAATTTTCAGAAAGTGTTTCACAGAGCTGAAAGGGATGATTAGGAGCATCTATGGCTCGTTAAATGTTTATTTACCACTTATTAGGTGGCAGGCACAGTTCAAGGTGCTAACGAAGAGGAGCAACATCAATGGACAAAGCAGACAGAAATCCCTGCCCTTCTGGAGAATTTGGTTTCTAGTGAGAGGAACCAGGCCAGAAACAAAATAAAATGTAATCCCAAGTTGACAGGTGGAGATTCTTGATTACCAAGAGGGAAGAAACTTAGCCAAGGTCACATGGATAATTAGTGTAAGTTCAGTAACACAAGGACAGAGATCACCTGGGGACTATGATGAACTGGGACACGCATGTGCCAGCTAAAGAGGGCCACTCCCGCTGTGTTCTAGGCAGTCACTGCCATGACAACTCTGTGCATGCCTAGATCCAGCTTGTGGGGGCACTAGCTGGAGACCCCTGGAAGAATGGTGGGAAGTATAAAAACACTACTGCATTTTTAATGCATTTAGATACACATGGAACTACGTAATTTTTTAAAAGATTCTCTTCATCTTTCCTCCCTCCATTTTTGCTCCAAGTATAAACCCTGATTGCTATGTTTTTCCTTTTCTTCCCCATGCCTTGGAAAATCCAGGCCAGGGATAGGGGCTGCACTAGAAGAAAGAACCTCCTATTTTTTCTTAAACCCTCTCTGGAAATACAGCATTTGAGATTAAGAGACCCAATTGCTCATCTGGAAAGAAGTACTAAGTCCTATATATGGAAAAATGAAAGCATAATTAATTGAATTATGGGGAATACATGAGGAGCCTGATAGTTTTAACTGTGAGTGAGGCACACCACCCAACTGTGGCAAATGGATACTGTACCCTTGCTACATTTAAGGGAGATAATGGGTGAAATAAGTGTAAGGTACCTGGCAGAAAATGGTGTCATGCACATGAACGCAGAAATTACCCACCTGGGTGATGATAGTTACTGTGATGATCTGGTGGCTTAAGGAAAAAGAGCCTTAAAAGAAGGGGACACAATAGCTCTTGGGAGCAGAATGGAAAGTCTCACCCAAGGGGGTAAACAGGAGCAGGTGTTATCACAGGGTCATGCCTATGCTGCTGGAGGAGGAGCTTAGAAAGAAGCCCAATGTCAGTCTACTAATAGCCTACTGGGTGAGTCATCTCTCTGTCTCACTTTACCCTGCTTCAAACAGGTTCCACTAAGTCCCGGCCCCCACCTAAAATAAAGGCTTGTCTCTCTTTGACTCCTAGGTTCACTCAAACCTCTAGCCAGGTCAAGTTGAGCTTCATTCTGTTTCCCAAGTCCCACACTGCTTGTGTGCCCCCTTGTTCCCTCTACTTGGACTGACTTCCCCACCCTTCCTGCTCGAGTCCTTTCCCCTGGGTGAAGACTGCTTTCCTAACCCCGACGCCTCCTCTGGGACTGCTTTACAGTGACGGTTACAGCCTGAGCTCTGGAACAGGGCTGTCTGTGATTGTACCAGGTCTGTACAACCTGCCTGTAGCTTTACCAGGTACCAGCTACGTGAGCACAGGAGAATAGCTTCTATCTCTGGGGCTGCTTTACAGTGACGGTTACAGCCTGAGCTCTGGAACAGGGCTGTCTGTGATTGTACCAGGTCTGTACAACCTGCCTGTAGCTGTACCAGGTACCAGCTACGTGAGCACAGGAGAATAGCTTCTATGTTCCTCAGTTTCTTCTGGAAAATAGGATAATAACAGAAGACCTATTATCAAATGATATTTCAAGTATTAAATGACAATTTATGGAAAGCTCCTTTGCACAGGGCTGACATACAAACAGCAAATGCTGTTGACATTGTTGTTGCTAAAGCCAATGTCACCTAACCAATGGGGGAACAACTTGTATCTTCAACCTTCTACTGCTGTTCCCATGTCTGTTTTTATCAAGAGACAGATTGGCGAACTTATCTCTGTAACTCATTCAAAACCTGATGTAAGTAGTTGTATATTCTAATTATTCAACACATATTGTTGAATGAATGTGTGTACTTTCTAAGGCCATGTCATATTTTTCATTTAATGGGGGAAAAGCAACCTACCGGAGAGAATTTCTGGCTGTCACTAACTATGTATGTCACATGGAGCAATTCGGTCCTCTTTGAACGGAATCAGAGGAAAAGGCAGAATTGGAGAAAGGGAAGATAAATAGACCCAGGACAAAAAGTTCCCCGTCATCCTAATGTTGCCAGTTATCCCACTATCCAGAAATGCTCTCATTCTATTTTGGGGGAAATACTAGCAATAATTGCTTTCATTTGTTGCACCTAGTGTATGTCAGGCACTCCGGTTTTAGATCATAATTACCTTTAATCATCATAACAACCTCTGCCCAGGTATACCAATACCACTTCATAGAGGAAAGAAGTGAGGCTCCAAGTGATTAGCTCCCATATCCATGGCTACCCAGCAGAGCTGGGCTTATACACTGCGTCTTCATGATTCTAACAACCATGACTTATCCTTGACATACCATTGTCTTTCATGACCAGATATCTTCTGAAGGTCCCTTAGGGCTCCCTGTGAATTATTAGAATTCATTAAAAAAACACATCTCCAACTTTTTTATAATGAACCCTTTTTACCTTGGATTTTTCTTTCATTATTATTCTTCACAGTGTCTTTGTCTTTAAAACCCATCTCTGAGGAAGGAGAGGCGGGCACCCGGGAATGCATGGTGCCCCCACCAGGTGTGAGTGCAGCGTGGCCCATGGGGATGAGGAAGATGGTGAAACAGAGGCAAGAGGAAAGATGTAACTGGTGTCACTTTGGAGAGGCCAGCCTGTGGTTTCAGGGGGGAGGTGGCTATGGGTATATGTCAGGTTCCATATTCAGGACCAAAAGCAAGAGAAAGAGAATTTTTAACTACAGCACTTTAGGTATAATGGGGAGGGGAGGTGGAAAGAAAGAGGCAAAAAGGACCATACACGGCCTTAAATTTGTGGAGTGAGAAATAGCTGGAGTCTACACATTTACCTTATACAAAGAGTTGTGCAAATGTGACAAGCTATATGTTCACTTCACTGTTGTCTTAAAAAGCTGGAAGTGGCCCTGAAGTCCAGGAGAGAAGTGATGGTTCACCATCTGATGAAACACAATGCATCTGCTAAGGTGGAGGACAGGAAGCCTGTGCCGTTGTGCACAGACCTCCATTGGGGCACAGCAGGGACATAATGGGTTCTGGTATAATGGGTTCTGGTCCCCAAGTACAGGCTCTTTTCACTGCACCCTGCTGCCTCTCGGAACAGAAGGAACTAAGAAGGTGTGCAACCGAGGGCTAAATTCTGTGGTGTTGAATTGGTGCCAGAGATTTTCAAAGAAAGGAAAAATGAGTGTGGGCTGCAGTGAAAAGAGGCTTTGGGGAAACATTGGACTGCGCCTTGAAAGATAAGGTAAGATTTTCTACAGAAGTGCAGCTGAGGAGAGGGAACTCTGATGGGGATCACCATGAACAAAGGCACTGATGCAGGCGCACAATGAGCCACAGGACCTGTCCATCAAAGTCATGCATCAGTACTCATGAGCCAAGGGTTCAAAGCTCATGAAGTTCAATGATACACTCAATATCATGACTTCTGGGGGCTTTAATCTGTTGTAAGGCCATAAAGTGTCAAGCAAGAAACACAGAGAAATGAAAATGTGCTCGTGGGCTAGTTCTTTAGTTACCACTAGAAAGTAACTTGCAACCCCCTGTGGAAAACCTGTATTGATTGGTGTTAAGGCTTGGTCAACCATGGGTGGAGGCATGTCAGCCAGGCTCTAATTTCCAGCATTCAGAAGGTGCTCAAGGAGCCTCAGCCTCTGCTGCCGCAACATTATTTATCTCCTGAGCAGTAGGCAGCAGGGGCTGTCAGGCGGAAAGATACCTTCCCCCTGTGGAATCCTGGCTGGGCGCCCACCTGGTATCCATCTTCCCTTTCGTGTCCTGTTCCCTATGTAGGTACCCACGCTAGGACCGGGAGAGAAAATGGAAACAAGTTTATTCTATTTCGTTTCCAGTAACTCTGCTTATGTATTTCTACAAATTATTTAGAGAGGATTATTTAGCCAAATGCTCTAACTGAGCACCATGCTAAGCATTGCGGCAGATGCAAAGAAGCAAGATACATGAGTTCAGACCTCTGGCTTCACAAGTCAGTAGAGGAACCAAGATATACAAGACAATAGGTAGATTAATAAAATAGAATATATATCTGAATAATTTCCCAATGTAGGATTTACAATCAATAGGTGGAGAAGAGAGAAAAACCACTAAGGACTGAAATGATCTGGGCTGGCTTACTACAAAAAGAGACTTGGGCCAGTCCCAAGGAATAAAGTTGAACTCATAGAAGAAACTCCGGGTATGTAAGTCAGGGATGGAGGGCAGGGTGCAGGTAAGGTCAAAGCAAAAAAAGAGAGAGAGAGAGAGAGAGAGAGAGAGATTACTGTGTTTTGAGACCATTATTTAGGCCTCAATTTAGATCTTAGTCCACCAGTTACTAGATACAGACTTGAGCTAATAACTTAGCCACAAGCCTTAATGTGTGTTAATCACTTTATTTCCTTCCACTTTGTCCCTGGCCTCCCACCAATCATTTTTCTCTGCTAAGAGCTTCCTGAGACTCACTGACAAGCCCCTCCCCATCTGGCTAGGCTGCAGGCCCAGCACCTGCCAGAGGGGAGACCGGAGGCTATTTCCAGGAGAAGGGGAAGGCTGCCAGGTACAGCGTTATGACTCAAGGATGCTGGCGGCATCATTCACCCCATCCCAGGGTTATTCCTCGGCTCAAGCCTGGACCTGGATCTGAGCTCCTGCCTGCTCTCCCAGCATAACTCCTCTACTGGGCACTGACCCTTCCTTGCCAAGCCACTCTACTCACCAGTCCCCTCCTGATCTCCTGGGTACCTGGTTTTGCTTCTTAACGGTCAGCATCGTGGTGGTTTCCTCTGCACCCCAGGGTGACAGATACTGGGACGTGAAACATGCAGGGCTTTTCAGCAGAGTAGTTCATTAAAAAGCCCGTGTTCTCTGCAGTTTGACCTGGGCTTGATTCTCCCTCAATGTTAATTTGTTATGTGGCCCTGGGCAACTAGCTTTGCACTCAGCACCTGTTACTACTGCTGCATTACAAGCCACCCCCAGCCTGTGATATAAAACAACAGCCATTTTTTGTGCTCGTGGATTCCACAGGTCATAAAATTTGTAAAGGGGCACAGCAGCTTGGCCTGGCCCTGCTTAAGAATGTGTGGGACTTCAGATGGGAAAACTGCAAGGTTGTGGATGACCTGACATATGGAGGAGGGGAACCATCTGAAGGCTCACTCACACATGGGGCTTGCAGGGGGGCTACTGTCCTGACACCCACACACGCCTTCTCTATGCTCTGTTTGGGCTTCCTCACAGTATGGTGGCCAGGATCCAAGAACAGATATTCAAAGAGAAGCAGGCAGAGGTCTGTTATCTTTTATGGCCTACCCCTGAAGTCACACAAGGTGACTTGTGCCACAGTTACAGATCCAGACATATCAAATGGGAAGGAACATCAATTCTACCATTCAACAGGACATGTGTCAAACTGTATTATAAAAACACACGGGTTGGGAGAGACTGTTGTGGGGATCTTGGAAAATACAATCTGCTACACTTTACATTAAAATGAAGGTGATATTTTTTGACACCATTGCAAATATTACATGGGATATGGTATTTAAAGTACTTAGCATGGTCCTGGTAAGTAGTAAGGGTTTAACAAATGGCATGTTCTCTCTTTCCCCGCCCACCATGTAGAGATACTACATATATGATGTTCATAGTCAGTGCTTATTAACATTCCAGGCAGTCAGTGGTTCTAAATCTTTTGTGTCCATAATAGACACTAGTAATTATTTAAGTTAATGACTCTCTAGATTAGATCCTTAATGAATCTATGAAGTAGTGCCTTAAAAGTCAGATACTTTCATGTCTAAATACCTCATTGTATAATTTGGGAAACTAAGGTCAAGAGCGTTCACACAATGGTTTAAGTTAGCTTTGAATTTTATAATTCAGACTTGGATAAAGGATTTTTTGATGCAAATAACTCAAGTGACCCTTAACAAACAATGAACAATTTCTTAAGAGGCTGATGTTTAGATTTCAGCATCTATCAGGATATGTAGGGCCTTGAATGTCAGCATAATCCCTGGAGGCAAATGAAAGGAGACAAGGGGAACACATGAGTTTGGTGTACTCTTGTTTTGCAAGTATGAACACTGAAATGAGCAAGGTCACTGCCTTTGCTTTTATGAGACCGTATACATTGTTCCTGCTTCCCCCAACCAAGGGTCCCCATATTTAGGCTTTATTTGCTCAGTGGATCAGCAAAGCAGAACAATTAGAGTTAGCAAAATGGAGCTGCCTGCCTTTGCATCTCCACACTAAGAAGTAAAGCCAAGGGGAACAGAACAAAAGGGGTATGGTTTGTTTTTCCTTGGCAAGGCTGTGTGGAGAGCCTGGCTGGACAAAGACAGGAGGCAGAAGTGACAACTGTGACCAAGTGACCTAGGGCAGCTCTTTATCTTCTTCAGATTTCACAGTCTGAATGATCTGACATGCTACAATGAAATGTTTTTACTGAGCCCAGGTCAGTTCTTAGTTTGGCAAAGAATACACAGAAAAACTAAAACACCAGGTCTTTGTTTTCATGACATTTCAGGTCTTTGTTTTCATGACGTTTATAGTCTAAGGATGTAAGACTCACATACAAGGAACAGTGAACTTACCACGCTCAGGTGTATCCTGGGCCCCATGTGCCATCCACTGGTGATCCAAAAGGAAGAGATGCGTATTGATAGAAGGTCAGTCCGATCTACACACCTGGCTGGAGAGGGAAAAAGGGCAGATACATTATTAAACCATAAGCAAACTGATAGGCCATCAACTCTTACATTTTACTATATCTGTTGCATTAAAACTCAAAAAAGTAAGGAAATGTTTCATGCCTATGTAGAGAAGATTCATCGTTTTTTTTTTAACTTTTCAATCTTGCTAAGTTTGATATACCATTCTGAGCAAAGTAAGATTTTAACTGGAGATAGGCTTTTCTCATATCTTCCGTCTTTGACACACAATTGATTTTTTAAATTTTATTGAGGTATGACAACTAAATTAGTATACAATAATAAATTGCACATACAGTCAATTAATTTTCAGAAAGTAAAAACACCTGTGTAATCAGAACTCAAATTAAGAAATATAGCAGGTCTTCAAATCATATTTTGTTCAATAGCATTTTGTTTAACATTGATGAAATGCTGTAGCAACTTAGCTCTTGTTTATATCAAGGAGCCTGTGATAAAACTGGTTTCATTAAACGTCATTTCACTTTAAATCACAGAGCCTATCAATGACATTCAGGCATCCCTCCCCTCTTTGCCCTTCTCCATGCAAGAATAACCACTATTCTGACACCTGACAAAAGACTGATTTTTCTGGTTGAGCTGTGCTTGAATTTCATAAGTGAAACCATACAATATGCATTCTTTTGTGTCTGGCCCATTCTGCTTAATGTAACATTGTGAGTTTCATCATGTTAGCACATACAGTTCTAGTCCCTTAATTTCCATTGTTGTATGGTATTCATTTTGTGGCTACCTCACAATTTATTTATCCACAAATAAATCCAGAAGTGTGACTATCTTTGCAGGTAAACATTTGGGTTGTTCCCAGTGTAAGACCTTTATAAATAATAGCTCTAGAAACATTCTTGTAAAACTCTTTTCATGAACATATGTGAATTTTTGTTCCAAGAAAGTAATTTCTAGGGCATGTTATTTATAATTTTTTGTTGTAGATTTTTTCAAACTTCTCCAAAAATAAATTTACACTCTCATCAGCAATGTGTATGAGTTAGTTACTCCACATTCGCCTTTTTAATTTCAGTAAGTAGGTGAGTTATCATATTATGGTTTTAATTTGCATTTACCTGATGACTAGTACCTTTTTATATTTACTAGCCATTTGTACAGCCTCTTTGATAAAATACCACTGTAATTCTTTTGCCTATGTTTCTGTTAGGTTATCTGTCTTTTTTAATTTGGGGACAAGCATTCTTTACATACCCTTCATATGTCCTTTTCAGATACCTATTATTATCAGTATCTTCTATTCTGCGGCTTATCTTTTCATCACCTTGGCAGTGTTGTGCGATGGACAGAAATACATAATTTTAATGTAGTCCAGTGAGCAAGTTTTTTTCTTCATAACTAGCACTCTTTGTGCTTTGGTTAAAAAGACCTTAAAAAGACTGTGCTACTCAAAGTCATGAAGATACTCTTCTATAATTTATTGCAAAATTTTACTTTTTACATTTAGATCTATATGTCATATAGGCATGTGCAAGACAGAGGGTCAGGATTATTCTTTTTACTATTATTATTGTTGTTGTATATAGATATTTCAATATTCCATGTGCAACTAGCACCATTTATTGAGAAAGCCCTCCTTTCTCTCCACAACCTGCCCCTTTCTCATAAAGTGGGTCACTAAATGCACATTGGTCTGTTTCAGGACTATTGATTCTGTGCCGGTGATACACTAGTCTACTCCTACCCCGTACCACTCTATCTTAATTACTATTGCTTTGTAATAAATCTTGATAACTAGTAACTAGGTATCTGTGAAGCCTGCTCATGGGTGCTAAAACAGAGGCTAGATGATTTTATTGGGGTTGGGGGTTTAGAAGGGGTTCTGAACACAAGAGGCTCATATAAGGTCATGTTTGCACTGTTTTCTAACTATGAGATAGAATGATTCTATAGGAGCATCCATGATCGTGGTTTTCTCAAAGACTAGAACAAAGCAATAGCTGAGAGTCTGTCAGTGATTTTCTGGACAGCATTTCAAAACACCTAACATTGGTGGGTAAAGCTAGGACACTTCTGGATAGAAAAGGCACCCTTTAGCATTCCAACATAGAACAGTGCAAAGCTCTGGAGACTGCCAGAGAAAGTCAGAGAGAAATTAATTTTCTTTCATTTAAATTAACCTAAGCCCTGGCTGGTGGCACAGTGGATAAGGCACTGGCCTGCAAACCCAAAGGTCGCTGGTTTGATTCCCTGGCCAGGGTACACAACCAGGTTGCAAGCCAGGTCTCCAGCCAGATCCGTGGCTGGAGGCAGGTGAAAGACAACCATACATTGATGTTTCTCTCCCTCTCTGCCTCTCTCTCTTCCCCTCACTCTAAAAATAATACATTTTTAAAACCTCTTTAAAAATTAACCTAAAAGAAGACATGGCAAGTCAAATGACATAGACAGTAGGAACAAAAAAGAATCTGTTGTGCATTCAAAACATTACTGCTTTTATTGACTTAGTTTCAACTCAGTGTGTGAAAAAAAGCCGTGGATTGCACTGGCACACCACAAGAGGGATGAATAAGTAAAAAATGTAAATTTTTTAAAGGTAGAATGTTTTGTGCAAATTAAGTCTAAGGTTCCTACTGAGTAATTGGTTGCTGGGGAAGTTAAACTAGGGATATTGACTGCACTGTGAATTACCCAGCTCTCTGCACATTATTTAAAAATATATAATAATAACTCTCACACAAAGCAAACTCATCCATGGCCTTAAACCACAGAGAAAAAAGTGCTCTGTGCAAAATTCAGTTCCATTTCATCTTGTGAATTTTCTACCCCTGTTTTATGTCAACCGTGGAGAAATGCTATGACTTTGAAAAGGATAAAATAAACAGTATTTCCTTTCTTTTGCAGCAAACAAACCCCCACACCTACACTCGATAAATCAAAACTATACCTGGCAAAAATTGAACAATTCCATCATTTGCTGAAACCTCTAAAACACTCTAATTTGTTTCAGTACTTCTGCAAACAATTCAATCCATCAGTTTTAGCAAATATATGTATTAGGCACCTACAGTGGACTCGGGACTGGGCAGACGGGGCAGGAAGCCTCAAGGAGAACAGCACAGTCTATGAACACACACATGCAACACACCATTGTTTCTTAATTCAGCGGGAAAACATCCTCCTTTCAGCATCACAGCAGTCTTCACATGCTATTACAGTTGCTTTTCCAATACTATCTCCTGGGCTACTGTTTTGAAGTGCTTGTGTGTGTGTGTGTGTGTGCACAGGTTTGGGCTGTGGCATTTCTAACAAACTGCAGGTGAAGCCGATGCTGTGTCCTGAGTAGTGAAGCTCTAAGCTGACTCTGAGCATTGTCTTGTGTACCATCCTAACTCTAGCAACAACAACAGGGCTTTCACAAATGCATGTTAAGTGAAGAAGTAAATGAAGAAATGTCAAAATCCTACTTTTGCCCTGACCAGGCAGTTCAGCTGGTTGAAGTGTCATCCCATACACCAAAAGGTGCCAGGGCAGGTACAAGTGGCAGCCAATCAATATTTTTTCTCTCAAAATAATCTCTCTTTCTCCCCTTCTCCCTCTCTGTCTCCCTGTCTCTCTCTCTGTCTCCCTGTCTCTCTCTCTCATCAATAAATATATCCTTAAGGACTAAAATGTGTGTGTGTGTATAGACAGATATAGATATAGGTATATATTCTGATTTGTATTTGTCGATACATTTTTATATTGGTAGACACAAGAAAAGTTTAACGGTATGGGCATAAATATAGAAATAAGAATAGTCATGGGCTGATGAAGAAGGCATGATATACACAGGAAGTAAAATAGGAACGTATTATCAAATTATAAAGGGTTTTGAAACCAAGCAAAGGACTGAATATTAGGCAGGAAATAACAAATAAATCAGCAAGTTTATAAAATAGGAGCATAGTGGGCTGGCACAGTTTTCTTTCTTTTTTTTTTTCTTTTATTGTTTTTAAAGATGCTTAGCCTTCTGGCATTGGGCAGGCTGGAAAGAAAAGCATTAGGCGGCACACTGTTACACTCATTTAAGGAGGTCATAAGGTCCCAGGGCAGTTTCTAGGCAGTGAAGAAGGAGAAGAACTGATTAACAGTGCCTGTATGTCAATGGCATGATCCGTCCTCTTACATCAGACTGCAACCACTCTGACTCAGCCAAGTCATCAGAGCACTGTGACCTAGCTTTAGCAATATGAGGGTTTAGATCTCTGACTTCAAGATAATAAGCACCTAAGACTTTGTCAGACATGTTGTGCCATGTGCTTCTAGACAGCATTCAGGTGAGAGGTCCTCCATGATTCCGGGTTCCCTCCCTAAAGTCTATTCTGCACACTTCAAGTAAATTAGTCCTCTATAACTACCTTAATCAGACTCTATTAACTTTTCCCCAACACAGCAGAGTAAATACTGAGCCTATGAGCGTGGTCTTCAAAGTTTTGTAAAGCCTGGCTTCTACTTTCCTTGCCTTGTCTGTATCTCTCTCTATATATATTTCTCTGACTGTCTCTATCCTTTCATATTCTGGCCTCTTTTATGTTCTGTTGCATTCCACACTCCTGGACACTCTTTGAATTTTCATCTTCTTGGCCCTTTGCTTGGAGAATCTATCCCATCCCACCTCATTCTCCACAACCCAGCCCAAGTATCCATTTGTCAGGGGAGTCTCTCCAGATCTCCCTTGCTCCGCCTGCTAAAACAGCTCTTCTCTCAGAAATCCCATGCATATTTTACATGTTTCTATTATTTCTTAGGACATTGTGTGTGATTCTATAATTCCCCTCTGTTTTCCCAACTAGAATGTATGCACCCTAAGAGCAGAACCCAATTTTTGGTTGCCCCTCTGCAACCATTTCTACTAGAGATCCATGTGCATAGCAGCCACTCCATAATATTCCATATGGCACTCATGGAACCCAAGCAGTGTCACTAAGGTCCCAATATAAAAACAAAAGCATTTTCTGAGATGCCTTCTGCCAGGCCATACAGAGGGTGAATAATCTAAAGCAGGAGCACCAGGAATCCATAATAACAAAGTCAGGTCAATAGACAAAGTGGATGCAGTGCAAGAATGCCGCAGGACCATGGAGAGCTCCCAGTGAGTGGGCCTGACCAGGGAGCTCTGTAATCTGATCTTGGCACTATGGCTCTTTTGTTTGTCAGATCAATGAGATTTAGTGGAGCATGTTTTTGAACCATTGATATAAAACATGTATATGACTATAGAAATCATGTACTAGGTTGTGTTCACTAGGCTGGCTACTGCTACTTCATTACCAAGTGAAGAGCAGACAACAGAGGGTTTATTCATATGACACCCGGGATTTTTTTTCTGTGTCATTAAAATAAAGTGATAATAGAGATGGACTTTACTCCAGCCACTCCTAGAAAGCTATATGAACAATTAAATTTGGGCTCATTAAATTCTGATCTAACTGCATCATGGGAGTATGACATTTAAACCAATCTTCTTTTTGAAAAAAGGTCTCTTTTGTGTCTCTTGTACCAGTCTTGATTTTTCATGGGTCACAATACCTGTATAAAGGGATCCATCAGAATCTTAAGACAAATTTGTTTATAGCACTTCCCTTTGCCAGATTACCTTTGTCAAGGGAAATTAAGTGAGTGAAGCAGTTTTGAGTTGCTTTTCAAGATTCAAGAGTATTTATTTCTCCTTAGCAAAAGGAATATTCAAGACCTGGTGGTCCTGTGACCACTTCAGTTCAGTATCTCTCACACTGCCAGAGTTGCTGATCATTGAGTCCTCTAAGTCAGCCTTTCTATTGGGCCACGTGTAGTTAAATTACATCCATTTTCCTGTAATCTCTTTGGTATTTTCTTAACAGTTGAATGAGAGAAGAAAAACAGCTGCCACACCAATTCTTTTTTCAAACATTAAAATCCTCCTTCTCTCAGAGCATTTTATATAAACTTGGCCCCAGATTTTCTTTGTATTCCCATATTAATTTTGAAAATTATATATGCAAAGATTATTCAATAATGAATATTGTTAGTTTGTAATAATGTACGTAACAGTGCTGAAGATTAGTAGGGAGAACAAAATTTCATATTCAACAAATATTGAGGGCTCACTAAATTTCTGCAGAAGTTAAAAGCACAGGCCCTATTTATAAAAACAGATTAGAAAAGAGGGAAACATGAATGTATTGGTAATTTACCATGAGATACACATTATTTAGAATTTACACGTTACCTCATTTAATGCACTTAAAATTTAGTTAAGGAAGAGTGAGGAAGTATGACGATGATAATAGTAACAATGATAACATTTAACATTTACCATGTGTATGACACTGCTGATACTGTTTCACATGCATTATCTATTTAAATCCTTAACAACTCTTATCTATGACAACCAGACCCTATGGGGTATGTATAATTATCCCCACTTTAGAAACAAACAACCGAGATTCAAAGGGTGGCTGTAGATCACACAGCTGATAGATCAGGGGGCACAGATCTAAGTCAGGTCTGCCGAGTTCCACAGTGTGCGTCCTTAACTCGCCACTATATTGCCTCCCCTATAAATCACTTAGAAACGCCAAGATCTGCCATATTCTGACACAAACTCCCTAGAAAGGCATCTTTTATCCCATTTAAGCTGAACTGTTCACCATTCCCGTCACATCTATGTCTTTCCTCACTGCTCATTGGTTGTGGCTTTTCAAGTTCTTGTTTTTCACGGTGGAGGAAGGTACTGAGCGTGACATTAAAGAACAAATAGGACTTCCATGGTGGGGGATGGAAAAGTTGGTCCAGGTGAGGATGGCAAGCTCACAGGGTGCTAGGGAAGGAATAAATGTGGAGCACATGACCTGGAAGTGGAGCCACGGGACACCATTTCTAGGGCTGTGGGGCGGGCAGGGGGGGAAGAGCCATCCGGTCTGGCTCCTGCTTGTCTGTCCCCCCTCAGTTCAGAGCACTCCCCTGTCGCTCCCTAACCACGCGCAGCACACCAGCCTCCCTTAGTTCCTGATGCGCCGTGCATTCCCTCTTCACTCAGGAGTTTTGCTTTGCAGTTCTACCTGCATGCTTCCCCCCTCAGCCCCACTTTCCCGAATGTTTACAGTGGCAGTTGAGTAATTTATCAGGCTAGGCACAGAATGACCTTCGCCCGTGCTGGAGTGTGAGCTCCACAACCAGGGCCTGTGAATGGAACGTCCTACCCACCAGCAGGCACCTGGCAGCCAGCTCAGGGTCTGGCTCATAACACAAGCTCACACAATACACAGCGCTTTTTAAATGAGGGGCTTCTCTTACCAAGGGGTTATGCAACAACACTAAGAGCAGATATTGCCAGAGTAATCACAGAACTAATGAATTTTTCAGAAATGGCTAAGACACAAACTTACATCTGCTTCCAGCATCCCGAGCAGGTTGCATATCGTATCCCCATCTGCAGTACCAGCCAGGTTCATTCTGCAACTCTACGCTAGACTAGTCCACTATGCTGCAGTTACTTAAATGCTCCACTGCAGGCCCCAGGCTGAGCAGGAGGGAAGGGTTCAGTGCCTAAGGCACGGTGCCTGCCCTCAAGAAGTTCACAGTTCAGCAACCAGGGGATTACCCAGTGCAGGTGACACGTCCTGTGTCAGAGGGAGGCAGGATGCTATGGGGGCACGGAGCTGGAACCTTAACCCAGATTAGGGGATAGGGCAGGGAAGGCTTCCCAGGGGAAGTTGCATTGCATTTATTAGCCAAGTAAAAAGGCAGGGGACAGGTGTCTCAGTAAATGCTTAGTTAAAAATATCCAAGTTCCTGACAATGACTAACATTTTGATTACGATAAGAAAAGTGTTCTCACTTTTAACATGAGCTCTACCCTCTTAACAAAATTTTATTGTACAAAACATTATTATTGACTCGAGGTACAATGTGTATAGGAAATCTCTAGAGCTCATTCATTTTATTTAACTAAAATTTTATGCCAAAATTAGTAACCTTCCATTCCCTGCTCCAACACCCAGCCCCTGGCCACTACCATTGAGAAGTTTAGAGCAGAGGAAAGGTTTTATCCAGTTCACATTTTTAAATTTATCTCTAACTTAGTGGTTCTCAATTGGGAATAACTGTGCCCCACCCCACCCTACCACCCCTTTTACTATCCGGCCAAGAGACACTTGATAAGGTTTGGAGACGTTGTGGGCTGGCAAAACCGGGGTAGGGGGGCTCATGGGATCTAATGGGTATGTGCCAGGGGTGCCACTACACAGCCTACAATGGCAGGATATCCTCTCCATACACACAAAATCCAATCAGTAGTTTTGATGTTGAGAAACCCTGCAATGCTGTGGTGTGGAAAATGGACTACTACAAATTTAAAGAAGGAGGACCCAGCAAAAAGAAAGAAGGAACTCCTAACCTTTGCAACAATATGGATGGAACCATAAAGTATTATACTTCATGAAATAAGCCAGTCAGTGCAAGACGAATACCATATGATCTCACCCATTTCAGAACAATAATGAACAAAACAAACAAATAAGCAAAACAGAACCAGATACATGAATACAATGAATAGATCTCCAGTGGGCAGACAGGAGGGGAGAGGTGGGAGGGGAGATGAGGAGGCAAAGAAGGGGAGCAGTTTAGTCAAGGAACAAGTACGGAAGAACCATGGACATGCACAACAAGTGGAACTGATTCTGGGGAAAGTGGGTGGGTGGGGAAGGGGACAGAGGGAAGGAAAAGGGGATGGATGTAATAAAACAACAATAAAATTAATTTTAAAATAAATAAAAGACAGACAGACAGACAGACAGACAGACCGGTTAGGAAGGTGGTGCATCAGTCTAGGCAAGGAAAGATGGGCTTAGAGCATGACGACTGTGGAGTAGTCTGACCCAGAATATAATCTGCAGGTAAAACTAACAGGGCTTTTTTTTTTTTTAATTTTATTGTTGTTGTATTAC
Organism: Noctilio leporinus; assembly: GCA_004026585.1. Taxonomy (NCBI): domain Eukaryota; kingdom Metazoa; phylum Chordata; class Mammalia; order Chiroptera; family Noctilionidae; genus Noctilio; species Noctilio leporinus. The sequence goes on along the minus strand of PVIW01006371.1, from coordinate 970 downwards.
ATCCATCCCCTTTTTGCTCCCCTCTGTCCCTCTCCCCACCCACCCATTCCCCCCAAAGTCAATCCCACCTGTTGTCCATGTCCATGGTTCCTTTATACTAGGTTCTTGTCTAAGCTGCTCCCCTTTCTTGCCTCTGCCTCGCCCCTCCCCCAAACCCCTTTCCCCCTGATCATTGAAGGCTATTCCTTATATTCATACACTTGGTTCTGTTTTGCTTGTTGTTAGTTTTGCTCATTATTGTCCCGTAATGGGTGAGATCATATGATGCCTGTCCTTCACTGACTGGCTTATTTCACTAAGCATAATATTCTCCAGTTCCATCCATGTTGTTGCAAAGGGTACAAGTTCCTTCTTTCTTTCTGCTATATAGAATTCCATTGTGTAAATGTACCAAAGTTTTTTGATCCAATCATCCACTGATGGGCACTTAGGCTGTTTCCAGCACTTGGTATTGTAAATAGTGCCACTATGAACATAGGTGTGCATAGGTTCTTATGAATTGGTGTTTCCTCAGGATTCTTTGGGTATAGTCCAAGTAGTGGAATTGCTGGATCAAAAGGCAGCTCCATTTTTAGTTTTTTAAGGAAACCCCATACTGTTTTCCACAGTGGCCGCACCAGCCTGCGTTCCCACCAACAGTGTACGAGGGTTCCCTTTGCCCCACATCCTCGCCAACACTTGCTGTTTGTTGATTTGCTGATGATTACCATTCTGACAGGTGTGAGGTGGTATCTTATTGTAGTTTTAATTTGCATCTCTCTGATGACTAGTGATGTTGAGCATTCTTTCATATGCCTCTGGGCCCTTTGTATATCTTCCTCAGTGAGTGGTCTGTTCAGGTCCTTTGCCCATTTTTTAATTGGGCTGTCTGTCTCCCTGGTGTTGAGTCGCATTAGTTCTTTATATATTTTGGAGATCAGACCCTTGTCTGAGGTATCATTGGCAATTATGTTTTCCCATACAGTTGGTT